>VDFB02029382.1:0-39714 GCA_007258455.2 Sequoia sempervirens | reverse complement strand
CACCTTCTCGGCACTCCTTTAGAGTCCTTGTTTGACTCGGGTTCCTATTACGAGCCTTAACAAGAATAAAACCCTCTGCACCAATTGTCACACAAGGAATGGGGTCCTTGCCTTTGTCGACCTTAGGAGGGTTGTGGGGAGGTTGAGTAGTCTGACACTCAAAATATTTAGACTTTTGGCATCTTCTCTGCAGATGGCCATATTCATGGCATAGACGACAACAAAATGGAAATGTCTCATAATCTAGCTGCTGCACCCAAGAATATGAACCCGCACGAATTTCCAAATAATCTGGAAGAGGGTTACTTAAATCCATCTCAACACAAATGCGAGCAAATTTGATTACCTTTCTATCCTGAGTTTGCTAAGAAGGACCCACTGGTTTCCCCAACAACAAAGAAACCCTAAGCAATATGTCATTGTGCCAACATTCAACTAGAAATCTAGGGAGATACACCCACACTGGAACTCAATTTGGGAGCTCCTCCGAAGGATCAAAACCCGCATGCCAAGGTTTGATAAATAGGCCAATTTAGTTGTGGAAATAAGGCCCACATTTGAAAACTCTATTGTGGTTTGCCATGCAATTAAAGGTCACCATGAAGTAACTATTTTCCAATAGCATTATTTCCATCTCACCCTTCAGAGACCAGGTCTGGTGATCCCATGACTCCAAAAATTGGATTGAAATCCTTGTTCCTAAGAATTTGTAGAGAAAAGCATGCTTTGAGTAATATTCAATATCCTTCACAATTGATTCTAGTTGAATTACTAACACCTGCCTATCTTTGGTATGCTCCAGGCAGTCATTTATCTTCGAGATACGAGAACCTCCAGATGGCACAAATCCTCCATTACTTGAATCATTTGAAAAAAAAATATTATCAAAGACTCTCAATGAGTAATTTGGAGAGGAAGCCCCAAATGCAGCACCAAAATCCAATGGAGATTTGACCCTTGATGTCTTCCTCAGAGCCATAACCGAGAGGACAAAACACCCTCAACCCCCCTCCAAGGTGGAAGAGAACAAATCCAACCAGTCATTAAGAAAGGGTGGCACCCAATACAAAGAAAGAAAGCCCGCACATGAACCACCTAAACACCCACGCTTCAACCAAGATAGACCACATAGCAACAAAGAAGAAGCTAAGAAAAAAATAAAGAAAAGTCCTCTAAACACAACACAGATAAAAAATACTGAACAAGAACTAAAGACGAGCATGCACAGAAAGAAAGAGCATGTAGTCATGACCTCACAAGCCGCAGGCTGCAAAGCCCTCAGAAGTGTCACCTCCCAACATCGCTCAATGCCCCCAATTTCCATTTATTAATTAACATATTATTAATAATTTTATATTTCAATTGTGTCTAATGATAATTTTTACATGTTCTCAATGATTCATCATTCAACTCAATGCTTAATACCATATTAACAATAGTAGCATATACAACATTAGCAATCATTTAATGTGTATCTAGTAGTACAAACTAGAGTTTTTCTTGAATTGAGCAAATAAAAAATACATATAATTTGAACACATTAATGAATTTGAGTTTTGCTTTGATTTTCAAATGAAAAAATACATAGAGGAAATGTAAAATCTTTCTCAAAGACAACTTTGCATAGAGTTAAGTTGGAAATTCATATTATCAAATCATTCTATCAGATTTTGTAGCATGCTCCACTATTCATTTGATGGAAGTGCCATTTGGTGTAACTAGTAGTGTTTGACTTGAAAATTTGTTAACAATTCATGATTTAAATTGGAACTTGACTTGAATGTTTCAATAAAATTTGCAATCAAGGTTATCAATGGTTGATGAGATCCAAATAGTTTACCTCCCATCTAGGTTTTGAGGAAACCGGGTCCAAAATCAAACTCCCTTGTTGATGAGCACATAGTTATATTGAGAGAGGGGTGAATAATAAAAATAATATTTTACCTTTCAAACATAATACCATATTTAAACTTGGTCAATAACAATAACATCATTTTACTTAACATCAATAATCATGCACATGAGAAGAACACAAATAATCTAGGGTTTTATGAAACCGTCCAAATCAAAATCCCTTTGCGCCGATGGTTACTATAGTTATATTGGGAGAGGGGGTGTCCACAGCCAATAAGTTTTACCTTTCAAACATAATACCATATTTAAATCTTGATCAATAACAATAACACCATTTACTCAACATCAATAATCATGCACATGAGAAGAACACAATAACACACAATATTTACGTGGAAACCCATGTTGGAGAAAACCACAACACAATAATGCTTTTATATGAATTCTTCTTTTTACAAATTTTGTAGGCACCAACCTACTAGAGGTACAAACCCCTAATTCAATTTGTGAGCACCAATTCCCACAACCGAATTCTTAGGCACCAACCTACCAGAGGCACCGGTATTTCCTTTAGGAAGCACCAACTTCCAAAGCAAAGTACCACCCTCTAACTTGCTTCTTCAATGGATGATGGGCATTACAATCTTTATTCTTTCACTCTATGATTCCCCTCTTTCTCATAACTTAAATGTACTTACATATGCTTGCATATTCTTTTTGGTAGATCAGCATCTACCTATCCTAAATGATAATTTTGTCCACGCAAGCCGTCTAAAACAAAATAAAGATAAGAAAAATAGATTTATACCTTGTATGAGTTGCTCCTTGGTTGTCCCTTTGATAGTTGATAAATGTGTGCTCCTTGATGGAAAGAGTGCTAAAAATGGATGCAAAATGATCTAGATGTGATGGGGATTCAAATGAGAGATGTGGGTATTTTGATGGATGAACAGAATGGATGCAAGAGCTTGAGGATTCAACAATGGTGGATGAGAGTATGAGAGTATGAGAGTTGAAGTTGTTGAATAGCTTGAAGACTTGAATGTGTTATGAGAAAATGAAGCCAAAAATCCTCTATTTTAGGGGAAAGGCCTCTAGGAATTTGAATAGTCAAGATTTTTCCATTATGGGCAAGATGAAGGGTTGTGGTGATTTGAGGACTCACAAGCCCTCACATCTTTCCATGTGGAGGATGAGATGTCACAAGGACAAGTGAGGTGGAAAAGGGACATGTGAAGTGGAGGTACTTGCAAGTACCTTGGGATGAGAGAAGATTTCCTTAAAAAAGAATTTTGTGTTCCCATATGGGAGGAAAGTGACATATGAGGAATTTTAGTATTCCTCAAAGATCTCCATGGGGAAGAGAGAAGTGGTTGGGGAAATAAATATGAATTTTAAATTCACATGATTGGGAGTACCTTGGGGATAAAACAAGGTTCTCAAAAGGGTAAGTACTCGTCCACATGTGAGTGATGTGACAAGTGAGGAGTTTTATAACTCCTAACAACTTGCATGGGGAAGAGGAGAGTCTTAGAGGGATAAATGTGAATTTTTAACTCAAATGGGGAAGAGATTCTAGGCTAAATGTGGAAATTGTGAAGGTTGACCATGAAGGTATGCTAAATGTAGAAAGGGGATTAGATTAAGGTTGTGAAAATAGGTAATTAAGAAGATTATAAGCAAGTTGGAAGATTTGGAGGATGTGACATTAATCCTAATTAAGGGTGTGCACATCCTAATCAAGGATTAGTTAGACTAATCTAGACTAGAAGAGGATTATGGAGAATGCGACATGTGAGGAATTAAATAAATAAGAATTTATTTAATTCTTTGAGGAAAAATGGGGATAAAAGGTAAGGTATTTAATTATTTAACTAGATACCTTAGGGATTTAGAGGACTTTAAGGGTATTAATTAAATAATAGTAATATTACTTAATTAATGCAAGTAAGAGGATATTTAGACAAAAAGGGATAAATTTGGACAAATATAAGTGTCCAAATTTAGGTGTCTACACTTTCCACATACATGTGTCTCATAAAACTCTCTCTAATATGCTTCATAATTTTGCTCCAAAATATTCTTTATCTTTGCATAAAACCCTCTTCACAAATCTACATAAATACGTCTTCATAAATCTGCCATAAATACTTCATAAATCTAATTGCAAATATCCCATAAGATTTCTTACAATCTCTTCATCCAATCTGCAAATTGACTATTTATAAGCTTCTCTTCATTTGCTGGTGTTTTTGATATATTGTTTGTTCTTCACACACAAAACTTTTCCGCTTGAATGATTTTCCTTTATATCTTTAATGATTCTATGAATGGATGCAACTCTTTGAAATGGATATAACCATTTGAATAGTCATGTCTTTCACTAACAAAATTTCCTTAACTCCTTGCAATCTCCTTATATAATTTGTAAATATACTCTTCATGGATCTATTGTTATACTCAAGAAAATTTTGCTCTTATATGAACTAATTTCTCATATATGTATTTTAATAATCTTCTTTTTATTCTACACACAAAATGTTGTATATCTGCTCTTCTATTGTTTATTATTCATGCAACATATATATATATATATTCTTCCTTCATAATTCTACTCGCTCATACATTCCTTTAATGTGCATATATGATATTATTTTTACTCGTCACCGCTTCACACACCTTTTCAACACTTCTCACAATCTCTATATATATTTTCATCAAGAGTGGTGACCCTTTGAAACACATCCTCTTTACAAAGAGAGGCAACCCTTACTAAATATTATTTTGTTGTGTTGACTTCAAGCATTTCCTTTTATCATTCTAATAAACCATAGCCTTCACATAATTAACAAATATTTATTATCTTATGAATTGGCACCTCTTAATAAAGTTTTTTGTCTTATGTGACTTTTTATTTTCGCTAAAATCCATCACACCCTTCATTTGTTGCATAAACTTTGACTAATATAATAATTAACTTGGATTGCCTTTAAAATATATATGAACTTTTACTCAATGTTCTTTATATGCTAATTGCATCCCATAATAACATCATCAATGCTTCATTAATCTTTAAGCATTGCCTTTGTTATTTCTATTAATCGTTTTTGTTGCTATTTGGAATATAATTGTTGCTTTTTCTTTTATAATTTTATTATACTTTGGTTATTAACATTAATAATGTAGATTCTTTTTTGTCTTTGTTAACTATCTTCATCATTGTCTTCAATCACTTGAGCAGTACCATGAAGTCAACCACAATAAAACTGATTTCATCATTAATTTTAGCCTCAAACAATTATTAAAATATATTTAGCCGATAGGCTTTTATTGTGGTCTTTCTAGTCCATAGCCCATTGGCAATCCTGTCTCACATGGCCTACAAACTACTTCACGGACTGGTAAACCACCTTCTTTGGTGCTTAGACTGTGTAGGAAGAATTGAAGAGCAACTACTATGACAAGTGCCCTACATAATGAGAGTAGTTGTGGATGAGCTACTTGATTGTTGGGTGCTTTTCAAGCATGAAATCGTAGGGATTGTAACAAAAGTAAACAATACTATGATAGTTGGAGTTGGGTGCATGGTGCGCAACTGCCATAACTGTGATAGTTGTGAAAAGGGGGTAGAGAAATATTGTGAAAAATTTCTCTTTACCTACAACAATACAACTGTGAACGGTTCTGCCACATTCAGGGGATAACCATCTTTAATGGTCTGCAACCAGAAGCAGGTTAACTTAATCAAATTGATAATCTCGTCTTTAATTAGTGTAGTTGTTGTCTCAGCCAGTATAGAATGACTTGATTGCCTCTATTTGCAGGTATGATTGTGGGCTATGCATAGAAAAAGGAGATAATGATTATCTTTAATGGTCTGAGGTTACTTTTGAAGATGAGCAAGGAGGACGTGGAGCCAAGGCAGCGCCCTCATTGAATGAAAATACAATTCATACACTCCACCATCCAAACACTCCACTATGCATATCATTTTTTCAGTCTAATCTCATTAATACTAAATCGAGTAGATATCTTCTATGACAGGAATATCACTTGCCCTCCATCACCACCTCCTCCTATAAATAGATTATGTTGTCCATCAATTCACAATAAAATTTGGTTTGAGGCTCATTTTTGTTGCCCACCATCGTTGCTGCCTATGAAGATTTGGTGTAGATAAATAGACAATCTAGTAGTTGCAGGGCCCAATTTATGCTTGAGGTAAGTCACTTTCTAGGGTTTTATTTAGTTTTATTTTTCCTTTTCAATTTGTTGTTTTTAATTAGATTTAATCGCAAAAATTCTCTACATGTGAAATCAGGGTAACAAGTAAAATCTCAACTTGTTGCTAAATTTGAAATGAAAGATCTTGGTGTAGCTAAACACATTCTTGGGGTGGAAATTAAAAGAGATAGAGTGAACAAAAAGCTATGGGTTGGCCAAAGTAAGTATGTCAACTCAATTTTATAGAATTTTGATATGCAAGATTGTAGACCATTGTCTGTTCTTGTTTTAGTTGGAACAAGGTTATCTATGTCAAATTGTACAACATCTCCATCAGAGATGGAAAGACATGAGCAAAGTTTCTTACCAGAGTGCAGTTGTAAGTTTGATGTATGCTATGGTTTGTACTAGACCAGACATGTCCCAAGCAGTGGGAGTTCTTTCTAGATATGTCTAATCCTAGTAGAGTTCATTAGGATGCAGTTAAAAGAATCTTTAGATATTTGTGAGGTAGCTGGAATTTTTCCTTATGTTATCATAGTAATATGATTGGAGATGATATTTCCCTTGATATTTATGGTTATGTGGATTCAAATTGGGCAGATGATGTTGATAGCAGAAAATTCACTAGTGCTTATGTGTTACTTTATTTGGTGGTGCAATTAGTTGGATGAGTAAGCGATAGGTTGTGGTTGCTTTGTCTACTACTGAAGTAGAGTATATGGTAGCTAATAATGCTTGTAAAGAAGCCATTTTTCTTAAGACTATGTTTTGATATTAGAATAAAATAAGGTGCAGTGACAATTTATTACGACAGTCAGAGTGCGATATGTCTAGCCAAGAACTCGACATTTCATGCCAGGACTAAGAACATTGATGTACAGTATCATTTTGTTAGAGACATGGTCAAAGATGGCAAGGTGAAGTTGTTTAAGGTAGATACTTTGATAAATGTTGTTGATTCTTTAACTAAGCTTGTGAGCACAAAGAAGTTTAGATGGTGTTCAGAGACTATGGGCCTTTCGACCCCTAGCAATTAAAGAGATGATTTTTACACCCTCACATTGCTCTTGCAAGGTGTTCGACAAGTGAGAGATTTTTTGGGAAAATGTGTTTCAACCTTGCAATTATATATGGTTTATTGTTGATAGGATATATATATCCTAGTTACACCAATAGGTGTATACAATGGTAGCAAAGAACAAAATGTGAGTGTGTTAAATTTTTTAGGAAACTCCTAAAATGACTGACATACATTAAATAATGATATATTGTAAATCTAGACCATTCATTATTAGGTTTTAGATTTATAGGATGTATATATATATATTTCCTAGTTACACCGATAGGTGTATACAATGGTAGAAAAGAACAAAATGTGAGTGTTAACTTTTTCAGAAAACTCCTAAAATGACCGACATACATTAAATAATGATATATTATAAATCTAGACCATTCATTATTAGGTTTTAGATATAATGTTGGATATTTTATTGGCTTGTCTTTCCCTAGAATGTAACCCTATTTTATGAGGGTGTTATATTACAGTTACAGTAGACGGTGATGTATTTTTAGAGTTTGATAGTGTTCATGTTGTCTCTTGATCTTTGAGTGGTGATACTCCTATGAGAAGCTTGCTCTACAAGTATATTGTAATCTTTGTGATTTACTATTCATAATATATTGGGCAGCTTTTGAAGTGTGGGGTTTTTCTCCCAAAAGGGTTTTCCCCACATAAATCATTGTGTTGTGGTATGCATGATATTTATATTATATCTGTCTAAGTTTCTGTAACTATTAAAGATTTGTAATTTTTTGCATTTTTCTCCTCTCAATATTAGTGTAGGAAGTTATTTTCCTACCTTAGCTTCCTTACATAAAGAATCCCTTGAGAAATCTCTTCAAGAATCCAAAGTACCAAGCGACATAAACATTAATCAATTCCAAGCTATAATTGGAAATCTTTAATCCATACGCCAATTATCATTCACTAATAAGGATCTCCATTTTGAAACACCTGATAATAAACCACTACACATTGAAACCATTGTCCATAAGGATAAAATTAAAATAGTCTTAATAGATGGTGGATCTAGACTAAATCTATGTACATTGAAATTAATAAAACAATTAGGTTATTTAGATGATGTCATTGATCCCCACAAGAAAATAACCATAAAAGCATATGATGATGCTAAAAGAGAATCAAAAGGAACAATTAAGTCACATGTTCAAGTTGGACTGGCCATTATGGAAAAAATATCCTCCTTGGACAACCTTGGATACACGCCATGCAAGCCATCCCTTCCACCTACCAGCAATGTCTAAAATTCACCCATAATGGAAAAGAAATTACCATTCCCACTGACCCACAACCCTTCCAATATTTTAAAGCATTGAAAGAAAAATACAAAAGCAACTATCATTGTCCTATTAATGATGAAGAATTCGCCTCATCTATCTACATTAACCCATGCATTACAACCATCATCAACACCACCTTCCATTTCTAAGGACAAGGTCAAGATAACTGATAAAGAATGTGGAGGATATGGGATTCAAAATTCCTTTTGCATAGGACAACTCCCTACCTCTCCACGATCATATGCTCGTGCACTTAGCTTGAAACCAAAAGAAACTTTCAAAAACTTTAACAAATGGGGATTTTTAGACAAAGAAGATTTGGGCCTCGACATGGATGTTTCATCATGGTTGTATAGAGAAGAAAATGAACTTCCCACCCTTGAGACTCATCGATACCCCCCAAATGGCCATGACTTATGTAAGAATTAGGGCTACAAAGGCAAAGGATTGGAAGCACAAGAACAAGGAATCATGGAGCCTATTAAACTTCAAGAATATAAGGACCATCAAGGACTTGGCTTCTTGGCTACTAAATTGGTAACCATAAAACTCCAGTGTACTCATGATAAAGGTAGTAAGACTTATACTAATAAGTGTGTCACCAAAAAATGTATAGTTGACATTTTTATGCTCACTTGAGTCTTTATAATGGGCTTTGGATTGATTTTTCCTAGGTATAATGTTGTAATGTAATCAAAACATTCACATTAGGGCTTAAAACATTCAAATTATGATATCTTGTGAAGGTATTGTGAAGTGTTGTAAAACATTTCTACACTTTTCTAGACTCTACTCATTACAATTCACCTAAAAATCACCTTTTTATTACTTATTAAGTCCTATTTTGAAGTGTTGTAAAGTCTTGTACCAATATTTCATGCTTTTCTAGGCTTAATTTCACTAATTCAACCCTTTCTCATGTCTAAATGACCCCTTAATACACTTTCCGGTCATTTTCAATTGTGTTGTTAAGGATATTCCCGTTACACAACTTTTAATGCCCCAAAATTCCTGACACCCACCTAATTTGTTTAAGTGGGACCAAGTCGCCCATAGGGGCAACTTAGTCCTTTTTGGCACAAAACTCAAAATTATTTTAAATTTTTAGCAGAATTTTGTCCTCTAACCCTTGAGGTTGGCCTGTGATGTGTTACTTTCAGGAAATTTTAGTAAAATTAAGTATAAATAAGGGGTTTTCACCTCATTTTACATCTCCTATCTTCTACAATCATCTATCTCCAAATCACATACAATCTCTTGCACTCATTAAGAATTCAAGCAAATCAAGCATTATCAAGTCAAGCTATTGGAGTTCTTCATTGCACATCTTCATATTTGAGCATCAATGGTGTGGTAAGTTTATGAAATTTTCATGTTATCTATTTATCACTCTTTTCATCTCATTTCATTGTTTAGGGTTTGATTACCAATGTGGGGTTTGACCAAGGCAAACCCCTATTCTCTAACCCTCAACCATTTTTTCCCTTTTGTATGTGACTTTTGCATGTAGATTTGTCAAGAAATAGGTGTTGAAAAGTGATTAAAAAGTGCATAAATTCAATCAAGTCAACATCACCTTATTTCAAGCTTGGAGAGACTATTTGCCCCATTTCCTACAGGATTAAGTATGGACACCTGTCCGAAAAGGAAGTGCAAACCTGAGACTACAAGATTTTGTCCTAAATTTCCTAAAATATATAGGACTAAGTCACCACCAAGGGTGAATTAGTCCTGCTTCCAGGCCTAAAAATTGATTTTGACATTTCTAGATACCCATTTGACAAATTCTTGTTCCGACAAAGTTTCCCAAAACTGGGACTAAGTCACCCAAATTGGCCTAAATGTCCTAGACAACATTCTAGTAAAAAAAATTAGATTCTATAATCTTCCAACATCAAACTTCTGATTCCAAGTGCATCTCTTTCATTTTGTTCTGTTATTTCATCATTTAGTCATATTCTTAGGCATTTCTGCATATCACATTGTGTTTTCCAGCACTTCACATTTTCATAGTTTTTACATCATTAGATTACTTCAATTTCAAATCAGAGCAGTAGGCCATCTTAATTAGGAATAATCCATCTCATTAACATAGAATTTGAGTGTAAACCACTAGCATTTTGGACCCCTATCCAACACCCTTTCTCCTTTTAGGTGAAAAATCCTAGAGGAGCAAAGCATTGTGATGGGTCAAACCAAAATCATTATTTACATTTTGGTGAACCTGCCCCTTTTGAACATTATTCCTTTCTTATTTTCAAGAGCATACTTGGTTCCACTTTCATTGCATCTTGCATTGGTTAAAGTGCATCCTAGAGTTTTTAATTGTATTAGTGAAAAAGTTCATATTAGCTTCACTCTTACATCATTTTTGCATTGAAAAACACAAAAACTTTGCATTTACATATTGCAATTCCATTTGTGCATCTGAAAGACATAGAATTGCATTTATGAAAACTAATTATAAATGGGACTTCAATGCATCAATGCATTTTAAGTGATATTTTATTATTTTCTAGTATATCTTTGGGTTTAATTATTTTCATTTTGTCCTATATTACGTTGCATCCATTGTATCTCTTGTGATGTTCATGCCCATTGTGCTTTAGTGAGACGAAGTTCTGAACTCTAATGGCTTCTAAGCGATGCTCTTACTTTCGTAGCGAGACCTTGGGATAAACTCCTGTAATGCCGGACTGAGTACATTAAAACATGGACAATCGACCTCTGTCTGTGACACCATCAATGAATATTTGACTGCACAAAACAATTCCATCTAGGAACAAAATCATTAGTATTCATAAGGTTTTTGCCTTTGGGACATCCTTAAAAAATTTATTTAGTAAAAACAACTGAGTTGATTGATGATGATGGGCTTTGAACTATGAAGTTATTTGATTTGAAACATAATAACAAACATTGTTGAGGTCAGGATCTAGAACATACTAATATAACATACCTCCGGGGTTTTAGCCAACTTCTAAATAGGTTAGTCATGTGGCTCCTTCTTTCATAATTCCAACTAGTATTCCTAGTTCTTTTGTGACATTGAATATTCCTTCTTCCACATTCACCCCTCTTAGTGTCCCTTTCACTTCCCTTAACATTACATACACCCCATCACCATTTTCCCTTCCACCTCATACCACTTACACTGATCCCATCATTACACAACTCTTTAATACCATTTCATCCATGCAACAACAAATCTCCACCATTAGCCAAAGTCAAAATGCTTCACCTACATATCATGCATGTAGTAGTCCATTATCCCTTGAAATCTTATGCACTCAGATGCCACAAGTAATTGAAATGCCTAGGTTTGAGAAATACAAAGGCAAAGTAGACCCTATTAACCATGTCAATTCTTATACAACTTTATGCAGTGATTTTTTTCTTGATGACAAATTATTAGCTTAATTTTTTCCTCGAACCTTAAAGGACACTACATTGAAGTGGTTTTCCAACTTATCTAATCATTCAATCTGATCATTTAATGAACTTGTGGATATCTTTGTAAGTCATTTCCAAGTCCATATGACTCCTAAGAATACAATGGATGTTCTAATGTGTTGTAGACAAAATGTCAATGAAAAAGTAACTAACTTTATTTCACGTTATCATTCATTGTATGCTCAAGTTGATGTCAAATTCCTGATTCACATCTGCAGAAGATGTTTATAGAAACTTGCACATAAATCTTCAGGACAAGTTAACGATGATGAAATTCCCTTCATTCATGCACTTATGCACAACCCTATGTGACTATCATAACTTCATTTTAAGTCATGATTCAAAGTCCACTTCTAACTAAGCTGAGAAGTCTAAGAAAAACAATCAAAATAATGTGCAAAACTTTAGAAAACCAAATAGAGGCTTTTTACTGTTCAATCCACCTCCTCAACCACAAACCAAACCTGTTCAAAATCAACTGGCAGTTGTTAAAGCAGTGGTGCCTTATACATATGGGGAGTCGAAGAGATAGTTTACTCCCTTACTTAGTATCCTTCATAATACAATGAAACAATTACTCCAACAACAAATGATAACTTTTTCTACCATTAAACCACTTGATACTACCAAGCCTTTACCACCTACCTTCAAACCAAATGATTATTGCCATTTTCATCGCCAGATGGCCATGACACCGAACAATGTAAGCATCTCAAACACTTAGTTCAAGACCTCATTGATTCGGGTCATTTTTCTATTGCGGGTGTTACTTATCAGGGCAATAAGTTTGTTGCACCCCCTAACCAGAATTTACAAATCTTTACCAACCCCATGCCTAAACACAATATTTCCTTTTTCAAGGCTAGTGAACCTTCAAACCCTCAAATCATGAACATTGATACAAATAATGAACAACATGATATAACTCCAAATGTTACCCAAGTTGCTCCTATGGATGAGCTTGTGGGTGCGATAGACATTATCCCTCGTAAGGGCCCAACCAACAAAAATATTGATATCATTTTTTTCTTCCAAAGATATACTTAGAATGCTTCCTGATGGCCCTCTTTACATAGTTGGTTGAATCTATGATAAGCCCACCAATGGGATATTAATAGATCTCGCCTGTGGAAATAATGTGATCACAGAATAATTTTTAGTATTACATGAGTTGTATCAAGATGATTATAACAAACCAACTACATGGATTAAAACACATGCTAGTTTTGTGTGCCCTACGATTGGATCAATTGTACTCCCCTTACAAATAGGACCCAAGACTCTAGATGTAACATTTTCTATTATTCCACAATCGGACCAATTTCGTCTACGACAGGGTCATCCTTGGCTTTGCTCAATGAAAGAAGTCCCCTCAATTTTTCACAAGTGTTTGAAGTTTCCACATGGCAATGAAATATTTACTATACACCATAGTGGCTTTAATTTGTTATCCTCTAAAGGTAATTTTTCCTCATAATCCTTTTGGCCTAAACCTATGGAACCCATCACCCCTCGAAAAATTTTCTTTTTCATAGCCTACCAAAAATTCAAAGCCAAAACAATAGCCGAGTTGTCTCTTCATAACATATCCCCATTTGTTGCCACTCCTCCTATCCTAGATGAAACTATGCTTCAGCCTAAGTCTGACATTGAACAAACCATACACCCTCATGAGCACCCAACTGTAAACACTTCACCTCCATCGTTTAAACATCCAAGAGAAAATGAACCAAACCCTTTCATACCTCTCCGCATTAAAGAATTTTATAAAGCTAAAGAGAAAGTAATTGACCCATCTTCTTTGGATCCTCTCGTTCTTCCCCATCAAGAAGACAAGGAACCTATGATGGATCAAACCACTCTTACACCTCAACAACTTTAAAACAAAATTAAAAAAAACTGCAGTGCTTGAGAGTGTAGGCATCATCGTCTCCTTGCTCATCAAAAGCAAAATGAAAATAACAAAGAAAATCAACCTATGCCTTTGATAGAAGCAATAGATGATCACCCTCTTCCTACTAACTTGCCACAAGATAGTACATTCCAACCCTCACAACAACATGAACAAATTCAACACCCGCAACATTTGATGCATCCTTCCTTAGAAATAACCCTTCGTCCTCCCATCGTAATCAATCTTGATGATGATGATGATGAGGAGATCACAAAAATAGATGAAGAAGTGCATAACAATCTCAATTCTTTATTTTCATCTACCATGAGCTTAAATGATAAATCTTCTGAACCAAGTGAAGAACTTGGTACATCTCCTAGTTTGGCACTTGTAATTCTTCCTTTGGACAGTCAACCACCTTCACAATACACTGAACATGATTGGGAGGCAGATGACTTGTTAGACAGTTGAATTGCATTCACCTTACTAGCCTTTTATATATTTTTTTCTTTTATGTACGTATCATGTTCCCCCGTATTGTGTGTTTGATTTTCTCTCTCTTTTTACACTTCCTCTATGTGTACCTCTATTCTTCTATCTGTCATGCATTGCCTTTTTTTTTGCCTTTTTGTTTTGTGTTTTCCTCTTGGGGATGACGCAAAGCGTTGAGATGCCCTAAGTCTCTTCCATGTTGACCCAAAAGGTCCTTTTTCTCTTTATCTTTTTTTCTTATGTTTTTCCTTTTGGGGATGACACAAGGCATTAAGATCGAAATGACTCCTTCATGTTGACCCAGAAGCTTTTCCTTTTCTTTCACCTTTTTCTTTTCTTTTCGCTTGTGTTTCTCCTTTTGAGGATGACACAAAGATTTGAGATCGCAATGTATCTTCCATGTTGACCCAAAATGGACTTGTCTTTTTCTTTTGTTTCTGCTCTCTTTGTGTCATTCTTCTAGTTCTATGTGTTTTGGGGAATGATGACAGTTTCGAGCTCTTTCATAAAAAAACATTGCAGCAACGAACATACTGACCCCAAATCCATAGATCCCTTATGTGTTTGGTGTATTCCTTTCTGGGGGGCAACCCTCCTTTTCTTTTATTTTCTTTTCTTTTTTGTTTGTATGCTTCAGTCAAACTTAGAAACATATGACTTGGCATAGGGGCTTCCCAAGTTGGCTCTCATGTCTTGTTTTCTTTTTTTATTTTTCCTTTTCTAATTTAAAGTAATTTCTCTCAGACCAATGTGCAACTATTCCTTTAAAGTGGGGGGCATACATTGGCATCATTTCATTTGCATTCTTGCATTCTAAGTGTAGCCTTGTTACTTTATACAATGCATTTGTCACCTTGTGGATGACATTGGGTGTGATGTCCTTCATGAGTGTGATCTATTTTAGCATATTACGTTCCTCTTGGTGGACTGATGTGACACACTACATCCCCTAAGTTGTGAAAATTGTATTCTGTGTGTAACATCCCTCCTCTTAATACTCAAGTAAACTCATTAATTTACTAGAAGGTAAGTAAACTTAGTAACCATTAGAGATTTTTTTTTTTAAATAACTTTTGCATGAGTACAAGAAATAAAGTACCAATTTTCCAGATGATTTTTAACTTGAATTCATATGTAATCGTAGCTAGAATCAAGAGAATTCCTTACACTTTTCATTTATATCACATAAAATACACTTGGCATAAAGAATAGTTTTACCTCATAGGTTGACGGTCATAAGTCATAACATGGAATTCATTGCATCTGGAATGTTGATATCTATCTTTGTGAGTCTCGGTGAGTCTTTTTCTATAGAGGGAGAGCATCATCAGAGTGATTTTCCTCCAACCACGGACTCAAGCAGTCCCCCGCATGCTTCTTAACAAGAACTGGCCCTGCCCTTCACAAAGGGTATAGATATAAGGAACTATCAAGTTTCTTCATCTAATTCCTAGTGATGTGTCCTACAAAACTCAATCGACCATACAAATCTAGATCCCTTCTAGCTAAGTATGATCATTCTAATTGGTTGTGACATCTAGACACACACCTCTAACTCGTCTTAGAAATTATCTCATCCTGTCATCTTGCTTACTTTATTTGGTACTCTAGACACAACTTGTATGTACTGAAAATCCATTCTAGCCAATCTAACTTAGAACTAATTCTTAATCCGGGATATACATGTAATATAAATATTTAGGTATTTCCAACCTTTTTAAAAGTTCCTTATTGCATTCTTGCAATATCTAGGGTTTATGACTTCCTATCATTTTACTCTCAAGATTCAATACCCAACATCTTGGATGCCAAAAATTGAGTTTCGACATTATCATGGCATCTCATAAGGTATTATAAATACTTCTTGTCTTGTTCTATGGTTTTCTCGACCTTTCACTGTCAATCAATATATATATGTACAATGTCATATCCTATATAAGAATTATAGATTTCCTATATCCTCCTTGTTTCAATGCTAGGGTTTAGCTTCTCTAACCCAATACATGGAAATATTAAACATCCTTGTTTTTCCAAAGGCAATAACATAAGTGTAACAAATCATAAGAACAAAATGCTTCTAATCTTTCCTAGACCACTTGGCATTGTTTATATATATATGTCACATAAATCTTCATCATCGAAATAGTTTACCACTTTCTTGTGAGATTGAGATACAAGTCTCACAATGCCCAAACCTAGATTAATCACTCTAGTGATGCCCAACCTGGGATTAACTTTGTCTTTTGTTCCCTTAGCAATAAACTAAGTTCTATAAGGGTTTCAAGATCTGTATCTTGTATTTCCTAGATTACTCTCTCTCCCTTGAGAAATCATAACATAAGTGCTTACTTACCAAGTTTATGATATGATCGGTTAAATGATAAGATTCCCTGAAATTGAAACCCCTTTATTATGTATCTGCAACAATTAGGGTCAAGGATACTGCCTCTAATTTATACCCTAACCGGATTCAAAATATTTAACCATCTCACCTATTCTTAGGCTTCATAATAATATTGATGACACTTATGCCATCATAAAATTACACCCTATTTTGGGTGGCTTCAAACATGTTACTACCCTTGAAGGGTTTAACCTTTCAAAATAAATTGAAATATGACTTTTCTACCAGATAACGCTTCTATTCAAATAATCTTTCTAAAAGAGTAAAGACATAATTAGCTAATCGTCAAACTGGAAAGTGTTCTCTACCATAACTATCACTAGACTTCTATACTCTCAGCCTTGCAACTTGGTTTCTTACTCACAATGAAACTATAGTTTGATATTTTCTTAGAATGGATCCATTTATGAACCTCTTTCGCAAATCCTTTGCACTCAATAAAAGGCTTAAAGTAAATAAGACCAATTCTTTAAGAATCAAGAGAAGCTCATAATACCCAATGGTATTTTTCATGGAACCTCATCTTTCTAGTAGTAATCCAAGAAAATGAACTATCTCATCTTGGTAATTTTGAAGGTATAAATTAAGATCTTTGCATGAGATGGATTTGAAATAAACTGCCCAATATTGGTTAATGTACCAATAGCATTCAAAATATATAAAATATAGCATTTATTAATTCCATTACCAAGAAGGAAAATTTACTTTCCTATAACACATTTCGGGTTATGTGGTTGGCTGCAATACACTCTTAGCCATAGATTAAGGAATGTAAACCATAGTTCCTTCTCCATTCGGTGATGGGTTGACAGGCCCTTGGCCGATAGAATTTAGTTACCTGAATTCTCTTTGAGTGAAACTCCCACAAATTCTTTCACCCTGGCTCTTAAACCCTTTGAAAATTGATTTAAGAGTGTTGGAACAATAGCTTCCAAATGCTAGAGGTATCCTTCTTTTCATATGAAGCCTTGAACAAATGCTCAGAGACGAGTTTCCCATATGAGATGAATCGTTGGAACTGCCCATTCATAAATAACGTGGTTCCCATTTCTCACCCTCTCATCTTTCCATCCATGTGACCACTCCAATCAATGTTATTAGCAACATCAAGAAATAAATAAAGTGTGGGATAAGTATGAACAGAAACACACAAAAAATGACCATGTCTTGATCTCCAGCTTTAAAGCAAGAATAATGATAAGCATCGACTAAACTCTCCACTCTTATTTCCCCATCACCCTCTACCCAAAGTTGGATTTCCATAGAACATCCTCGTCATCTCACAAGAAAATCCATTATTAAAGTTGGTTACTCGATGGTAGTAACTGCCCACACCTCCAATTCTCCCCTCGAAAATTCATAGTTACCACGTTAATACCCAAGCAAGAAACAATTAAATGAAATTGGTTATCTCCTTATCTTACGTGGAGAAGGCTGAGATTATGAATGTGGAACTTTGAATCACCAATAGGTTAGATAATGTGCCACCTTTGTGGCAAGAAATATGTGGCCAAATGGCTTAAGGTTGGCACAAGAACATTTAAGAGTTGGACTTTATATTGCAGCTTATATTAGGTTGATCATTTTTCCTTCCCACAGCTTATTAACAAAAAAATAACATATAAATGTAGTTTAATTAAAGAGCATGGTATTAGGAATATCAATGTTGCATAGAGGTGCCAATAATATAAGTTGGCGGTTATTAATTCTTGCTTATATGCATATGGGTGTCATTGCCATATTACCAAGAACATTAATATAACTATTTCTAGATATCACTCATCATCCTTCCATTAGCATGCAAACATTTAAATATTAATGATATTCAATATCATTATATATTATATATCAAATATATAAATTTGTATGAGTAAATATACTATTCTATTTCTGTGTATTATACACATATTTATATACACAAATGAACATATATATATCCAAATGTCGACATCTACTCATTGTATACATTGTGAATATATATATCCACATGAGCTTTTATATATGTATCTTTATGCATTATATAAGTAAATGGTTACACATTTATTTCTAAACGATTTAAAATGAGGAGAACAAGACTTAATGACCTCACGGTCTACTTACCTTTGTGATGCCACTAACAATCCTAGACATGCATGGTTAAACAAGGTAAACCACTTGGCATAAACAACTCTCATATGGCATTGCTAGGGAATCTTAACTTTACCCTTCTCCCAGGTGATATTTCCCTTCCTTTCTCTAGAGGTATTAGGTTTTCTCCTTGTATCTATACCCTTCTCTTTCATGATGCTCTCCCTCCCTTCCTTGGAGGGCGGAAACATGTTCCCAGAATGTAACTTGCAAACACCAGCTCAACATTAGTGTATCATTAATCATTTCATAATCCTTATGAAATCATCGCATCTTGACAACTTTTAAACACATGTCAATTTTTAGTCCAATAAACATAACTCATGAAAACATTATTTTTCCAAAAAAAAATTCATAACATCGAATCATTGAATCATGCGTAATCATCTACTAATTACTTCAAAAGTAAAAAGTAAAAGATAGTTAAAGTTAGGGGTGTAACATTTTGATTGGTCCTCTCTTGGAGACATGAGACACAATGTTTCCTAAGTGATAGACCTTGCATGAACTTAACAAGATTCCTTTGAACATCTTTCACATTTTTACATTTTACATTTTACATTTTTTCCACATTGCATAACACAGCTTGCATGCTTGCGGTACCTTTTCATTTGTTCATGAGTTCTAAGCATACGAAGCTTTGCTCATCTCATGAAGCATGAATCAAAAATTTCCTTTATGGTGCCTTGTTAAAGTTATCAAGAGGTATAAATTTGATATGGTTGAGTGGGAATCCCATTATGAGGCATGAATTTCCCCATAGCCACCTATGTGTTTGTGAGAGCATACCAACTAGCGTATGTATCTCCCCTTTTGGGCTTTCTCACCCCATGGGAAATTGGAAGTTTTGTGGCCCCAGATTGAGTATACTTGGGACTTCTCACCCGGTGGACAATCATAAGTTTCATTGCCCCAGAGTGAGTTCACATTTCTTATTTCAAATAACCAACCTAGATCTAATCCATAACAAGTTGGACAGAAGATCGAAGCTTCCATTCCTTTTCATCATCACATGTGTGTTCTTTTGTTATTATGTTTGGTTTGCCATGAGATCTTGATCATGGGGGCTTGATCATCCATCTTCATTATTGTTGTCTCATCTTACCAACATAAGTGCATTAGGATCCCTCTCGATGTGCATGTTGGGCTACTTTAGCAAGAGTTTGAAGCAAGTTCACACTCTCACTAAAGTGGGGGCTTAATGTGTTGCCAAAAAATGTATAGTTGACATTTTTATGCTCACTTGAGTCTTTCTAATGGGCTTTGGCTTGATTTTACTTAGGTATAATGTTGTAATGCAATCAAAACATTCACATTAGGGCTTAAAACATTCAAATTATGATGTCTTGTGAAGGTGTTGTGAAGTGTTGTAAAACATTTCTACACTTTTCTAGACTCTACTCATTACAATTCACCTAAAAATCACCTTTTTATCACTTATTAAGTCCTATTTTGAAGTGTTGTAAAGTCTTGTAACAAGATTTCATGCTTTTCTAGGCTTAATTTCACTAATTCAACCCTTTCTCATGTCTAAATGACCCCTTAATACACTTTCTAACCATTTTCAAGTGTGTTGCTAAGGATATTCCCATTGGACAACTTTTAATGCCCCGAAGTTCCTGACACCCACCTAATTTGTTTAAGTGGGACCAAGTCACCCATAGGGGCGACTTAGTCCTTTTTGGTACAAAACTCAAAATTATTTTAAATTTCTAATGAGATTTTGTCCTCTAACCCTTGAGGTCAACCTATGATATGTTACTTTCAAGAAATTTTAGTAAAATCAAGTATAAATAAGGGTTTTTCACCTCATTTTACATCTCCTATCTTCTATAATCATCTATCTCCAAATCACATACAATCTCTTGCACTCATTAAGCATTCAAGCAAATCAAGCATTATCAAGTCAAGCTAGTGGAGTTCTTCATTGCACATCTTCATATTTGAGCATCAATGGTGTGGTAAGTTTATGACATTTGCATGTTATCTATTTATCACTCTCTTTTCATCTCATTTCATTGTTTAGGGTTTCATTACCAAAATGGGGTTTGACAAAGGAAAACCCCTATTCTCTAACACTCAACCATATTTCCCCTTTTGCATGTGACGTTTGTATGTATATTTTTCAAGCAATAGGTGTTGAAAAGTGATTAAAAAGTGCATAAAGTCAATCAAGTCAACATCATCTTATTTCAAGCTTGCAGAGATTTTCTGCCTCGTTTCCTACAAAATTAAGTATGGACACCTGTCAAAAAAGGAAGTGCAGGCCTGAAACTACAAGATTTTTTTCCCAAATTTCTCGAAATCTATAGGACTAAGTTGCCACCAGGGGTGAATTAGTCCTGCTTCCAGGCCTGAAAACTAATTTTGACATTTTTGGATACCCAATTGATAGATTCTCGTTCCAACAAAGTTTCCCGAAACTAGGACTAAGTTTCCAGACTGTCCTAAGTGTCCCAGTCAAATTTTTTAGGATTCCACAATCTTCCAACATCAAAATTCTGATTCTAGGTGCATCTCTTTCATTTTGTTTTGCTATTTCATCATTTAGTCATATTCTTAGGCATTTATGCATATCACATTGTGTTTTCCAGCACTTCACATTTTCATAGTTTTTACATCATTAGATTACTTCAATTTCATATCAGAGTAGTAGGACATCTTAATTAGGCATAATACATCTCATTAACATAGACTTAGAGTGTAAACCACTAGCATTTTAGACCCCTATCCAATCCCCTTTCTCCTTTTAGGTGAAAAATCCTAGGAGGAGTAAAGCATTGTGAGGGGTCAAACCAAAATCATTGTTTACAATAAGAACTCTTAGGATGATTCCATTGAACAATCCTTTCAAACCATTGCCAAATTTTTCAACATTGATCACATATACACCACTTCATCCTCCATTGATCTCTAACTCATATATCTTTAACTAATTGATTGAGTCCAATAAGGACCTCCCCTCTTAGATACATTCCAAAATGATGAAGAAATAACATAAATCATGGGATTCCAAGACCATATCCCATTAGGAGATCATGAGAAGGGTAACCGACACACACTACAAAAAGATGCTTACTTTGGGGAACAAATCATGTGCCTCAGTCATAAAAATAAAAAAGAAAGATCCCTTAGTGACAACCTCAATTAGGTGCTTTTGGATCATGAAAAAGTAAAATTAAAAGATGTATCCTCTAATAAAAACCTTTTTGAGGCATTGGAGGATGGGGCACTTGATTCAATCCCCAAGCATGATGAGATGTCTACTGTAGTAATTCAAGATATCATGGACATCAACTTGGGAACAAATGATGAACCTAAACTCACCTATATTTCCAAAGAGCTAAAATAAACATTCAATGAAAAATTGGGAGATTTCCTCAAAAGGAGATCCATTAATTTTGCGTGTACATACAAGGACATTCCAAGGTTGGACCCGTCACTTGTAGTACATCATTTGGCAGTCTATCCAGATACAACACTTGTCAAGCAAAAGTTACGTAAAATGCATCCACAAATAACTCTTATGGTAAAGGAAAAATTAAAAAAGCTCTTGTAAGTTGGATTTATTAAGCCTATTGATTATCTTGAATGGGTGTCCAACATTGTACCAGTTGTTGAAAATGAAGGTGAAATTATAGCTTAAAACTTGTAAACCTATGTGACTATAGATCTAATTAAGTGTTCTCTGTCACAATTTTTTGTGTATGATTAATTTGTTTAGATCAATTTTACCAAGTGTAGAAAGAGACAAAAGATTGTAGAAGAATGAGACAAGAAGATAGAAGTGACACAACATATACGTGGAGAAACCCTTTTGGGAAAAAACTCCACTAGAATCAATAGTGCTTGTATCATTTAACCTTAGAACAAGATTACAATAATACTATATCAATCCTTGATTGATATGCTTCCTTTTCCTTCAACAATCCTTCTTCACAACCTGCACAAAACTCTCATACACTTTCTATAGAACAAGCTATCCATGCATTCCATGTGATCAAGCATGAATCCACACATCCCATGCCATGCTTCAAACCCTCACACATGCACAAGCTATACCTACTAACCTGCAACCAACTCTAATGCAATTGCTGCAATAAATAGATAATTAATGAGCATGTAAACTCATAAGAGTTATACAAAACAAGAGCATAAGGCTCCTCACAAAAATCTACACCTAGATTGGTAGCATGAAGTCAAAACCAAAGTCTCCTCAATTTAGGTGCCCTAAACTGAACACTTAACTAATCATTGGTGAAGAAAATATCTTGCAAGCATCACCTCAAAGTTGGCACCCAAGAATGGGCCCACTTAACTGAGCCTTGTAAATATCTTCTCATGCAAAATGTGTTAACTCAAAGATGCCAACTTGGGCGCCCAAGGTGGGTCCAAGTCAATCTTAGTTAACTGAAACATATCTCTCCACCAATTCATACAAACATTATGCATGATTGATCATCCCCACTTAACTAAATGTATCCACCTATTATCCGTCATGCAACTGAAGTCATTAGTCATGCAACTCAAGTCAACTGAAATCAACTAGAATTCAACTCAAACTAACTACATGCAATTGAAGATAACAAAACTATAACTGAACTAAACTGAATTGGTACTAAATTGAACTAAACTAAACTAAATTGAGTTGAACTCCACTCATGTAAATATCAATCCCTAATTTGTAGGATCTTTACATGCATTATTGAAGTGTTATGAATCCTCCAAACAGTTAACTTAAGCAAGGTGGGTTCCACCTTCCATGTGGGTGCCCCATGTGCTCCTATCTTGTAGGAGCTCTTCTTGGATGTCCCCACATGTTCCTATCATTTAGGAATAATTGCAAATGTCAATTTACATGTTCATTTCATTCAAATTTAATATGTTTCTAATCCTAGTGTTGGGGAACACTTTCCAAGGACTTAGGAGATACATGAAATATGTTTAGGATTGTAATTAAATGGCATAATATTCCCAACACTAGTCACTAAACCCACTGCGGGCATCCGTCTATGCACAAATTTTAGAGATCTCAATAAAGCATGTAAAAAAGATGACTTTCCATTACCAAATATTGATATGATCGTAGATCTTACTGCTAGACATGAAATGTTATCTCTAATGGATGGATTTTCAAGCTACAATAAAATTCAAATTGCCAAAGAAGATCAACACAAAATAGCCTTTATAACTCCATGGGGAATATTTTGTTATCAAGTAATGCACTTTGGACTTAAAAATGCAGGAGCAACATGTCAAAGAGAAATGACTGTTATCTTCCATGACATGCTACATGAAATTATGGAAGATTATGTGGATGACCTTTTGGGAAAATCAAAAACAAAAGATGGACACATCAAAGTACTTGAAAGAATATTTGATTGACTAGAAAAATATAAATTACGGCTTAATCCTAAGAAATGTGTGTTCAAAGTCTCATCCGGAAATCTATTGGGCTTTGTTGTTTCATGTCAAGGAATTGAAGTAGATCGTGCCAAAATAAGAGCAATAAGAGAAAATCCTCCACCAAATAACATAAAGTAGCTTAGAAGTTTACAAGGAAAGCTACAGGCACTTTGAAGATTCATCACATAGTTGGCTAATAAATGTACACCATTTTCCCACCTACTTCATAAAAACATCGCATTCAAATGGGATAACAATTGTCAACAAGCTTTCCAACAACTCAAGGATTATCTTGCAACACCACCAGTCCTAGTACCACCACAAGTAGATAAACCACTCCTCTTGTATATATCAACTACTCAAGTGGCACTGGGGGCATTGTTGGCTCAACACAATGACAAAGGGAAGGAAAGAGCTATATATTACATATCTCACACATTAGCTCGAAGTGAGTTAAACTATACATGAATTGAAAGAGAATGTTTAGTTGTGGTCTTTTGTGCTAAGAAACTGTGACATTATATGCTCAGTCACAAGACTCAACTCATCTCAAAAGTAGATCCATTGAAGTACTTGCTTTCAAAGGCAACTCTCCAAGGAAGAATAGCTAAATGGATCATGGTTCTCAATGAATTTTACATCGAGTATGTAGATAGAAAACCTATTAAAGTACAATCGATTGTTGATCAGCTTGCCAAAGCTACTTTATAGGATAGTCACCCATTGTTGACATAATTCCTTGATGAACATATCTTAACTATAAAAGAAGGAACATGGTGGAACCTGTATTTTGATGGATCCTTCACACAACAGGGCTTGGGGGAAGGAATAATTTTTTGCACACCTCAATGAGACTGCATCCCTAAGTCCTATTGAATAGCATTCCCTTGTGCAAACAACATAGTAGAGTATGAGGCATTAATAACAGGACTCAAGCTTGTCATCCAATGGAAGATTACAAAACTACAGGTATATAGTGACTCCCAATTAGTCATCAAACAAGTAAATGATGAATATCAAACAAAGGATGACAAGATATTGCCTTACAAATGCATGGTGAACAACTTCAAAGAGTACTTCACACAAATCCAATTTGATAAGATACCATGGGTAAACAACAAAGCAATGTATGGCATGGCTACCATTGGTTCCCTTGTTGATGTACCACAAAACAGTCAACAATATGAGTTCCTGATAGAACAAATTTTGGTTCTTGCTTATGATATTCATGAATCTGAAATGATTGGTGACATTGTTGGTCTTGATTCTCCATGGTATCAAGACATATACAAGTATCTATGCAACAACACCATCCCACCCAACCTCTCAACCTCACAACAACAATCCTTTATCCGCAAAACATCATGTTTCACTATTCTTGGATACACCCTTTATTGCCACTCTTTTTATGGAACCCTCCTTAGATTTTTAGACTCGGCAGAAGCTCAAACTGCCCTAAATGAGATACATCAGGGTATTTGTGGGCCTCATTCTAGTGGACCAGCACTAGCTAAGAAGTTACTGTGTATGGGATATTATTGGCACACAATGGAGCAAGATGCAATTACCTTGGTCAAAGTATGCAAACCTTGTCAACATCATGGTGACTTGATTCATGCACCATCACAAGAACTACAACCTATTGTTACTACGTGACCTTTATCATGATGGGGTTAGACCTCATTGGCAAGATACAACCTACATCATCAAATGGTCATAAATTCATAATCACTGCCATTGAGTATTTTACTAAGTGGGTCGAATCCATACCTATGACCTATGTTACAAGGAAAAAAATCTTCAAATTCATACTCCATTACATCATTTGTCGCTTCGACATTCTTGCTTCCATAGTCACAAATAATGGGCATCCCTTCAAAAACCAGGAATTTCATAATTTGTGTCAACAATTCCACATCCAACAACATTTTTCCACTCCATATTACCCACAAGCAAACGGCCAGGCCAAGTCCACAAACAAAAAAATCTTTAAAATATTAAAGAAAACGATCAATGAAGTTGGTCGTTATTGGCACTTGCAACTTAATCCTACCCTATGGGCATATTGTACTAGCATTCACACAACTACCAGAGCCACTCCCTATTCCCTGGTATATGGCGCTGAACCTATCTTACCAATAGAGGTTGATCTCCCATCATTGAGAATCTCTCTACAACATCTCATTAATGATGAAGAATATCATGTAGCACGTCTTCAACAACTAGAGCTTCCAGATGAGAAACGCTTAAATTCCCTCAACCATATCAGAGCATATCAAAAAAAGCTCCACATAACCTAAAACAAGAAGAACAAGCCTAGAGAATTTTCCATTGGAGACCTTGTTCTTAAGGAAAATCAATGTAACTTGTAGGAACGAGAAAAGAAGGGCAAGTTTGAACCTAATTGGTTAGGCCCTTACATTGTCATGGCAAACTATGGATCAGGGGCATATTAGTTAGCTACCATAGAGGTAATTCCCCTTGAAGAACCCATGAATATCGTCCATATCAAAAAATTCATCACATAAGAAGAACAAAAATAAAAATAAAAACAAAAATAATCAAAAATATAAAATATAAAAAATATAAAAAAATAAAAAATAGTAAAGAGAAATAATATGTCCAATGGTGAAAACCACTTTATGGTACCTTGGAAAAGTACCATGGTGAAAACCTGGAAAATAGGCACCAAGTTTAGGGCCATGTCCACTATCTATTAGGTAACTTTTTATGTCATCCACAATAAATCCATCTGCCCATCCTACCAACTATAGCTTGCAATACATCCATCCATCCACCTAAAATTTAATAATGAGAGAGATTTTTCTACCATGATCCCAACCCCATCATACACCCACTCACCCTCTTTTGTGTCACTCAGCTAAACACTTCCATAATAAACAGACAACTTACATGATCATCACCATCAGATGTAGTGGGAAGTGGTCTTCAACATGTCTAGTTGCTTATCCACCCCATCACATAATAAAATCCCATTTGATAATAAAATACCACTCATAATAAACATCTTGGTGTAGGAGCACCTACACCTTATTTTCAAAATTTGAACATTTGATATTGATCATAGGTGTGTCTAGGAAGTTTGAAATGGTTTCTTGAGTTTATTTTCTTTAAATAAGGTCTAAAAATACCATTTACAATGTATTTGGGCGGTATAGTGTCTTAGGAGTCAAGTTAAAAATATTGCACAAAAATGCAAATATTGTTAAGGACAAAACAAAAGTTGTTAAAATGCAATATTAGAGAATATGAAGGGTTAATAGAATTTGAATGGTAGTTAAGAACATTGGGAAGGTAGTTTTGGTTTGAAAATTGTATTTAAAGCCTTCAATAGCTTGAGCAAAGGCTGGTTGATAATTGTTTTTGAAGTTTCATATCAATAACAACGTCCATATTCTACAAATTGGCTTTGTTTTTCTATTTTCCTGAACTTTACACAACCTGTATGGAATCTTATAGGGATTTAATGATCTAATTCCTTCTTTGGTTCGTAGATATATGTATTATCTTTTATTTGGGTCTAATTGGGATTCTAACTCTGTATTTTGTGGAAGAAATCATTCATTTTCTATAGCAGCTTGTTGTATAGATTTAAGGGTTGAGAGTCTTTTAAATGGAACAGTGACCCATTCCACTTTCTTTTTTTATTGTGCCCTGTGTAGTGGGTCCTAAACATTGTAAATTAGGCCTTTACATGGATTGGTAGGTAGTTGAACCACTTGGTGTGGTCTGAGATGATTCCTTAGGGTCAAATAATGCATGTTTCCTTGAAATAATGGAGTCAAGAAGGTGTTTTCATGAAGCAGTGAAGGGACTGGACTTGTGGTGGTTTTGTGACCATGTACAGAGCATATGAAAAATTTTTGATGCATTTCTTGTGTATGAGAATCCTCGGTAGTGTGATTTATAATAAACCCTAGGTGTTTTGGCTTGAAATGGAGGGTTTTATGAAACAATAATTAAAAGGTCTTGAATTAGGGAAAAAATGGTGGGATCCATGGTTTTAGAACACAATTAAAGTCTATCAAAATATTTTTGGTGAAAATAGGGTGTTTGAGAGGTACCTCCTTTGTTATTTTGGGCTACTTTAGTAGCCCTAGAACAAGGCAGTTTAGTGAATCTCCATATTGCTGCGAAGAAACCCTTGGTGATCTTTTGGGATTTTGTTTTGGGATCTATGTTAAAGCTTATTTGATGTTTGGGTGGCCATTGTACGACCTTCTCCAAAAGATAATCCCAATTGTTGTGTTTTGAGGGTTAGAAGCCTCTTGTGAAGTGATTGAGTCAAGTTGAGAATTTTGTGTTCACAGGCAGATTTCGTGGTTTATGGTTGATCATTTTGTGTTGGATTGAAGGTCATCGCCACCTTGATTGCATCAAAGTGGTATCAGAGCTTCAGGAACAAGATCTTTTGTTGGTGATTGGTTTGATTTTTGTAGGATAGAAGAAAGTTGTTTGGTGAAGATGCCTTTGAAAGGTGTTGGTGCTGCAAGGGAGTTGCAAGATCTAAAAGAGAAGCATGCTAAGCTTCTAGAATCTCATAATGCAGTTTTGGAAAGGCTTGCTGCCTTGGAGACAAGGAAAAGGAGAGAAGTAAATGAAGAGAGTGAAACAAAAGAAGATGAAGAATATGAGGATGTTGATGAAGAAATGGATCTTGAAGATCAAAGAATGGTGAAGATGCTAAAAGTAGTGAAAGGTGAATCAATAAAGGTAAAAGTTGATCTCCCTGTTTATGGTGGTAATTTAAATGAAGAGGAATTGATTGATTGGATTGCTGATATGAATAATTACTCTGAGAGTGAAGATATTTTAGAAGAATAGATGGTGAATGTGGCAAAAACAAAGCTAAAAGGACATGCTCTTTTATGGTGGGACTATGAGCAAGTAGAGAGAAGAAAGAAAGGAAAATCAAGCATTACTTCATGGGACAAGATGGTACAAAAATTAAAAGGTAAGTTTCTTCTAAAGGACTATGAGGTTCAATTGTATAAGAAGTTGTAAGGTTTGAAACAAAAAGAACTAGATGTTAAAGCCTACACTGATGAATTTTACAAAATAAGCATAAGGTCTAGAAGGGATGGAGATGAGGCTGAAAAGGTGGCTAGATATCTAGGTGGTTTCAGATTTAATATACAAGATGAACTTGTTGTTGCTAACCCAAAATCTATGCAAGAATGTTTTCAATTAGCAATCAGGGTGGAGGAAAAGCTTAAAAGGAGACAAGAGAAATCAGTGAGAGGAAGAGGTGGTACTAGTGCAAGAGGAAGAGGAGTAGTTTCTACACCAAAGCAACCATTGAAAGAACAAGAAGGAGCAAATCAAGGTAAGGAACAAGGTATTGATGTTAGAGGAGGTTTTAGAGGTAGAGGAAGGTTTAGTGCTGGTAGAAGTTCTAATGATTTTATAGGGAGATGTTATACAGGTAATGAATATGGTCATCCATCTTGGAAATGTCCAGAGAGAGTTGGTAGTTCTTCAAGTGGTGAAAAGAGGATCGATAGGAGAGCATAATTGGTCTAGGAAGAAGAGTGTGAAAGAAATCATCCTACAAGTTTAAGGGTCATTCCTGAAATAGGGGAAATGTTGATGATGAGAAAAATAGTGTTGAAGGAAGCAAAAGAGGTGGAGCCATTGCAAAGGAAGAGTATTTTAAAAACTACATGCAAGTGCAAAAATAAGGTATGTAAGATTGTAATTGATTCTAGACCAACTAAAAATATGGTGTCTACTGAGATGGTGGATAAGTTGAATTTGAAAAAAATACCTCATGAATTGCCTTATAAAGTTTCATGGTTAGGTGATGGTCAATCTTTGTTAGTTAATGAAAAGGTTGTTGTAGATTTCCATATTGGAGGCTACAAGGATAGTGTGGTTTGTGATATCCTTCCCATGGATTGTTTTCACCTACTCCTAGGTAGACCCTGGCAATATGATAGGCGTGCCATATATGATGGTAGAGAGAATACATACACTATTGTGAAGGATGGATGTTCTTTTGTTTTAACTCCACTTGTGGAAGATGTGAAAGGTAAATCCAAGGTCATCATGTGTGGAAGAAGAGAACTTGTAAATAATGTGAATGAAGACAAAAAGACAAGTGTTGCAGATAGTATAAGGTATGAGAATGCTTTGGCAACAGGTAAGAAAGTTGTTTCATATTTGAGGACAGTGAATTTGAACACTAATGTCATGGTAAGGTCTATTGCATGCCCTTTGGTTGAGAATAAGATTACAAGGCAAGAAAAAATTGCAAGTATAGTAGGTCATAAACCTGATGGTACAAAGAGTACAATGAGAAATAGGTTTATTGGTACAGTGGTACTTGGTGATAAGACTAAAAGTCTGATAACAGATGAGAAAGAACAGATTGGACAGAGAATTGAGGACAGTTGCAAGCATGGAAATGAGATAGAGAAGAAGACAAGACAAGGTAGTACTAATATGCATTTTTCTATAGGTGTAGGTCAAAGAAGACAACCAAGTTTTGGTCAAGGAAAATATGGAAGACAAATGACAAGGATGAAGACTATTTCACATGCAAACAAATATAAAGATGTAGGGCAAACTAGGAGAACACAAAATTTGGACTAGTGGAAAGGATTTGCAGACCAGTGGAGCATGTATGAAGCTAGGAGATATTGGAATCAGAGGCAACTCATGTGGCGTGAGTTCTTTCCTGTCGGGGTGTATGATGCAGGAGCACCTACACCTTATTTTCAAATTTTGAACATTTGATATTGATCATAGGTGTTTCTAGGAAGTTTGAAAGGGTGTTTTGAGTTTATTTTCTTTAAAAAATATCTAAAAAGACCATGTACAATGTATTTGGATGGTATAGTGTCTTAGGAGTCAAGTTGTTAAAAATATTGCACAAAAATGCAAATATTGTTAAGGACAAAACAAAAGTTGTTAAAATGCAATATTAGAGAATATGAAGGGTTAAGGGAATTTGAATGACAATTAATAACATTGGGAAGGTAGTTTTGGTTTGAAAATTGTATTTAAAAACTTCAAGGGCTCGAGCAAAGGTTGGTTGATAATTGTTTTTGAAGTTTCATATCAATAACAATGTTCATATTCTGCAAATTGGCTTTATTTTTCTGTTTTCCTGAAATTTATACATGTATAGACTCTTACAGGGATTTAATGATCTAATTCATTATGTGGCTAGTATATATATGTATTATCTTTTATTTGGGTCTAATTTGAGATTCTAACTCTGTATTTTGTGGAAGAAATCATTCATTTTTTGTAGCAGCCTGTTGTACAGATTTAAGGGTTGAGAGTCTTTTAAATGGCATAGTGACCCATTCCACTTTTTGTTTTTACTGTGCCTTGTGCAGTGGGTCCTAAACATTGTAAATTAGGCCTTTACATGGATTGGTAGAAAGTGGAACCACTTGGTGTGGTCTAAGATGATTCCTTAGGGTCAAATAATGCATTTTTCCTTGTGAAATAATGGAGTCAAGATGGTGTTTTCATGAAGCAGTGAAGGGACTAGACTTGTGGTGGTTTTTTGACCATGTACAAAGCATATGAAAAGTGTTTGATGCATTGCTTGTGTTTGACAAGCTTGGGTAGTGTGATTTCTAATAAACCCTAGGTGTTTTGGCTTGAAATGGAGGATTTTTTGTGTAGACACCGAAATTTGGTCTAAGCCTGCGACTTCAATATTCTTCATAATTCTTATTCTTCATGGTCATGATTAAATAATGTCAATTATTTAATTATTCTCTATAGTTTGTTATTTCTTCTATTAATTAAATAATCTTAATTATTTAATTAATTCACACTTTTCTTTATTCTATCTGATTAATTAAATAAACGCTTTTTATTTAATTATATTACTAATTAACCTTATCCTTCTTGTCAAATTAAATAAATTTTATTTAATTTTACCTTTATCATATTTCAACTATAATTAAATAAATTGTTTATTTATTTAATTATTCATTTAAACCCCTTCATCATTTAATTAAATAAATCTTGTTTATTTAATTATTCTTCAAATATCAAATCTTGAATTAAATGAATTATTTAATTCATAAATCCTATTTTAACACATTCCTCTATATTTAGATAATTGTGCAAATTATCTAAGTATTCACTTTTACTCGACTCAAAGATCTATTCAAATCGCTCAGTTAACTCTTGATTTAATGTCTGAGTGGCATTCTGAGTAATCTCTTCGTCAAATCATTCAATCATCCAGTTCTAACTCATTTGCATGTACATGCGGATTAATTAAATATTCCTATTTAATTAATTAATTAAACCTTGTGCGTGCATTTGAACAAGAGTTGCTTTAATCCATCTTCATCTTTGTCATGCAAAGATAATTTTCTGTTATTTCTTCTATTAATTAAATAATCTTAGTATTTAATTAATTCACACTTTTCTTTATTCTATGGATTAATTAAATAAATGTTTTTTATTTAATTATGTTACTAATTAACTTTATCCTTCTTATAATTAAATAAATTTTTATTTAATTTATACTCTTTATCATACTTCAACTATAATTAAATAAATTCTTTATTTATTTAATTATTCATTAAATCAACAGCTTAATTAAATAAATCTTATTTTATTTAATTATTCTTCAAATATCAAATCTTGAATTAAATGAATTATTTAATTCATGAATTCTATTTTAACGCATTCCTCTATATTTAGATAATTGTGTGAGTTATCTAAGTATTCACTTTTACTTGACATCTATTTTAATCGGTTAGTTAACTCGGATTAATGTCTGAATGGATTTCACGAGTAATCTATTTGTCATATCATTCAGTCATCTAGTTCTAACTCAATTGCGTGTACATGCATATTAATTAAATATTCTTATTTAATTAATTAAATCTTGTGCGTGCATTCAAACAGAGAGTTGCTTTAATCCATCTTTATCTTTGTCATGCAAAGACTATTCTTTTGTTTTCGAATACCAAATTTGAAGATTAAATCATTTATTTAATATTTAATTATATTTCTAATTTGTATCACTCATGTCATTACTAATTGTTATCAAAATGCATGACTAATCGGTCAATCTCAACCGTCTATTGATCTTTCAATCTTGGCCTGTCGTTCGAATAATCAATTTTCTATAAATTGATCTGGTCTTCTTCATTCCAATCTCTCTCGAAATCTTATGACTTTTTGGAGCACCTATCTTGAATCTTCAATGTTTTGCAAAATCATTATCATAGGCTATACTTGCACAAACTTTTGAAAATCTGAGGGCAATTATACTACTACAAGCAAAACGAAGAAGGACAACGGAGATAAATCATGGAAGAATGTAGATTGGGTGAGTTGTTTCTTTATTTACGTTTTGAATTCCTTTGTACTTTGTTGATATAACTTAGATTGCATTTAGATTTGTATTGCATGTTTGCTCTAATCTATTTCTTTCTACATTTTCTAGACGTTGCATTGGTGAACCCGACATTTTTGTAGAGAAATTTGTGTTTTCTTGTTTATTTTCGTTGTTTTGCAGGTTACAACCAAGAATTCATATGAAATCCCGTCATCTTCTTTTGAGCACAGAAAAATGGGAGAATAAAATATTTTAAAACCATTATCTGGGTTTTATAGGTCTTGTTCTTAGTTTTTTGGAACTTCAAACAGTTTAAAATTTTGTTAAGATTTGAGAAAGTTATGGTCGTTTTAGTGATCACAATTTTTTAAGCTTTAGCTGTTAAAACGCTAATTTTCTTTTGTTTATAAAATTTTTGTCTTGTAGGATTTTGCAAAACATTTTATGGGTTTTAAAGGTCTATGTCTTAGCTTTCCATAGATATCTACGGTTTAAAATTTTGTTTAGTTTTGAGAAAATTATCACTATTTTAGTTTGTTGTTTTCATTTAAGTTTTTTGCACTAATATTTTGTTTTTAACGTGCGTCTTGAGGAGTTAACAAGTTTTTGCAGGACGATTGGCAAAGACAATATTGAAAACTACTAATGAATCTTTCTGTAGAACGCATGTCGAAGAACCTAGTTAAATTTTTAAAACAGATTGTTTTGTAGTGTAGCAAATCTTTCATTTGGATTAAAATTAACAAGTGTTTACTGTGTTTGGTGCGAAAGCACGACTGTGTAATTACCCTCACAATTTGGTATATCGAAGTATCCTCTTCCCTTGTGCATCTGTGCGATCCTAGGTGTAAGAGAAACGGTTACCAACTCTAGAACTTGGGTCTGTTCTGATGGGAAAAAGTATTCACCCCAAGACGACTCAGATCGGTAGCATTTTGAACCTGAGGGACTTCCAGTCGGTATATAGAAATGGATTCTTGGGGAAAGCCCAAGAATCACGTGTATGGTTCCGACGAGATGGATCCGAAAGGGGACTCTCGCTACATGGATCATGCCCTACGAACAAAATGCTCATACTAAACAGCTTTTGTTTTAGAGACCAACCATTTTTCGGTCGTTGCTTGGTATAGTGCAGGGTATAGTATCATGCCCGAAGACACTCACTACTGATCCCCTTGAGTAGAGATAGCAGTTCTTGGGAGGTCATTGCCCAATAATCCGAAATTGGTGTGCTCGAATGATGTTAATGAGCCGTGGAGGGGAGCCAATGCCACAAAATTTCTAAGCTATCCGCTCTCGAGAAGGAAAGGTGTTTAATACCAATCTGGGGTATATTGGTGGGCTATACCTGTATACAAACCCTTGGCCTTTTGGCCTATTAGGATTGTACTTGTTTGTTGTCATATTACACGTTCTTTGAGTCCAAAATCAAATTGAAAACAATTTGTCTTATGATTTTCTTTGTTTACCGAAACTTGATCACAGAAAAACAACATTGATTTTATATCTCAAATCACTAAAAATACACAGAAAGTCGCAATTGTTCATCAGAAAGTCGCAATTGATTTTTAGAGTCGCATTTGTTTAGCATAGAGTCGCATCTGCCAAATCAGCTCGCATTTGCTTTGCGAAAAATTGCATATGTTATATTCTGAGTCGCAATTGTCATTTCAAGTTGCATCTGTGAGAAACTTAACCGCATCTGCCTGACACACATACTGAACATTTACCAAAAACACAAAATTGATCATCAGAAAACCACAACTGTGAAACATAACCGCATTTGATAGATCCTACGACTCATTTGCCTAATTATTAAAAAACCAGAATTCACAGTCACTGTCCAGTCAACACGGTTATACTAGTTTCAGTTGTCTTTCCACAAGCAACCCTTGAACTGAAACCTGAAATGATTTGCTCAATTTTGCATCCTTTAGGTATCATTTGGTCATTACTATAGTCATTTTGATTCTGAGTTTTACTTTCATCCTAGAGTGCGTATTACCTTTAGATCAAACTTTTAGGAAGGTCACTTTTACAAACTTTAGAATAGGTCTACTATCTACACTTTGGAAAAACCATAGCGTCAACGAAATCTGTCATTGAACCTAGTCCTGTCATCATATCTTTGTCCTACAACGAGTCCTCCTAGCTCATTAGTCTAGTTAGGGAACTCATTTTATCTTTTTTCTTAGTCCTACATAGGTTCCTTGACATATCAAAATTGACACCTTGGTTAGATTTTAGGTAGTTGGTAACCTCGTCTCAGGTTCACAAAATTGATTACCTTAGAAGCTTCCTCAAACTTTGCATCTTTTCATCCTAGACAAGCGCCATCTTAGACATACCTTATTTGCACAGAAAATTCCAAAAAAATAGCTGCATTCATTCCTTATTTGCACCTAGAAAATCCCAAAAACATAGCTTAGGTTGCATACCTTAGACTTAAGTCACCCTTTTTGCATTGTCATACCTTAGGCCTCATATCACATACCTTAGTCATACTCCATATTTTGTCATAACCTCACCACCATGTCTGTAATTTACCTTGATATGCTTGCTAGTCAAGTTGAATACCAGTTACTCCGTAATGGTCAATTCCAACAAGCCATAGACTTCAAAAGACAATTTATCCAATCCAAATGCCAACCAACGTCAACCCATGGTCGACTACCTACATACCCTTCCTACCAACAATCCTTAAGTCCTAGTCCTCCATCCATCTACCCTCATTATCAAGAGTCCCTTAGCATAATCCATGCTATGAATCCACAACAAACATCCACTTATCACCCTTATCCTAACCTTGACAAGGGAAACCAACCTTCCACTAATCCCTTTCAAGCCACTCCATCTCACGTCATGAAAATGCATCTATTCATGGTCTCCAAAGTCACACCCCATCTACTAAACTTAAGGATACATGTCAAATAGAAAGTCCAAAGCATGACTTCATGGCTTCACCTTCATGTCAAGATCAAAGTAGTCTATCCCACGACCCTATCTTTAAGTCCATCCAAGAAGTCCTAGATAATCATGGCATCCAAAATACACCTATCCTTGATCAAGATTCCATTCCCAACCATATCATTCAAGACAAACCCATATTTGATCAAGACACTACTATTGAGCAAGAAGTCCAAAATGATCCACTCCTTCACCTTTATGCCATTCATGATCAAAAATTTGAAGACGACCCTATCCAAGTACCAAACGCATCCATTTCCCAAAATGAGACACTTTCCTCCTTTGGACACATAGATGATATTCCTTTAGAACAAGAGTTTCCTACTCTAGACATATTTGCAAATGATCAAGTTATAGTTGAGTTCATTGGACTCTATGACAATGACCATAAAGACAGTTTCAACATCGACTTGGAAGCACCAGTAGAATCATCTGAGTTTGATATGTCACAAAATAACAACAACGATATCCAACATGTCAATGAAGATACAACATATTATCAACTAGGATCATCCACTTCTATCAAATCAGGCTTTCTTGAAGAGGAGAAGATTCCAAGTAACAGTTTCCACATGCCGCGGTGATGGGTTAGCATCTTGCTTTCAAAAAAAAATACCCCATACATAAGCGAAGTCACAGCCAAAAAGCATCACGATATCAGAAAAGGACTAGGCATACACGAGCAAGGAATTCTAGAACCAGTACAGTTTCAAGCAAATCCTAGACATCAGGGTCTTGGTTATTCTTCAGCCAATAAATCTAATGATGTTAATGGTATCTTCTCGATATTGGGGGAAACTTTATCTGATACAAACATCAAAATGGAGGCCATGAGTAGTTCTTACCATAAGGTTGTTTCCAACACTCCTTCCATCCATGCCATAAATTTTCATTCCAACATGAATAAACCTTCCATTTGGAACCTTAACAAAACAAAAGTCTTACCTAAATCCAAGTTTCAAAATAAATATCAAGGCCATTGATCAATCAAAAAATCCAGAAGTGGACAAATAAAGTTAAAATGGATCCCAAGAAAAATGGATCAAGCGAAAATAGTTCAAAAGTAAATTTAATCAAAATGTGGAGCCACAAGAAAAGAGGACTCTCACATATAATAAATGTCCACCTCCTTCAAAATGGTCATCATACAAGGCATATAAAAGTCATGGTTCCAAACATTATCCCAATCTAAAACCTAGTCTCCATCATCCATCACCCCAAGTTTGGCAAATGAAAATTCCTACATCTAAATTGCCAAACACATCTATCATCATCCACAATAATCCTACATCTCACCTAAAGTCTAAAAATCCTATGTCACAAATTTGACGCATCTTGGCAGTAACTCTTTTTTGTAAGGACTCCCATGGCACTCGATAATGGCGTATTTTGATAAGAGCTGACTCTAGTGTCAACAAGGATCCATGATGACATTAATCAGTGTATGCAGAAGTGATATGATCTTAATGAGAACGCTTGCTTTCATCAAGGTCATTATTAGAATATCATGGCACCAGTCTCTACATCAGCACCATCGATGGTTGACATAATCGGTGATCATCCCTAAAAGCATCAAAGCCATCGAAAAAGAAAAAGTCCGCTTTGATGAAAACACGGCAAGCGAGGGCATTTTGGTGACACCAAAAAAAAAAAGTCGAGAAATTTTTTTTCCAATAGTGAAAACCATTCTTATGGCGCTTTGGATAAGTATCATGATGAAAACCTGGCAAACAGGCGTCATGTGTAAGAAATTAGCTATGTGGACTATTACAATTGGGGGCAAGTTGTCTCATCTCCCATACCCTTCGTATGACATTTATTATGACATTTCCATCTATCCATCTAAGCCCTACCACTCATGCCCATTTTCTCACCTACTTTGCTCTTGATAAGGACTAGGGTGCAAACATAAATCATGCTTTGGAAAAATTCTTGACATGTCTATCCTTTGGTCATACATTATCCATGAAATATCATGTCATAGCCTTCATAGCATTTTTCCAAATGAGTTATCCTTATACAAAATACCTATCGCATGCCTTGGGTTTCCCCTTGTTAATGGTCTAAGGATTTTTCATCATACAATCTAATCCTAAAAGTCATTCCAAATGCAACAAGCCCAATCTAGACAATCTTGCTATGTATCCTAGCACATCATTTAGAGCATTCTTTGGCTTTGTTTCTAGCCTTGTTGCAAACCTAGATCCTTTAGTCATATTATCATCATCCTCACATTGTTTCAGGATGTGTCCTTCCCATGTCAGACAACGTCATCAGTAATCTCATCACATGTCGATTCATTTTCAGCTTGACTGGGGGCAAGATCATGGTTGTCCTTGGATTCTTGCGCATGCTTGCTCGTTTGCTTGTACATAGTCCACTACCCTGTACATATTCCTTATCCTTGTACATACTACCTATCCCTGTACATAGTCCACTTCCTTGTACATAGTCCACTACCATGTACATAGTCCTTATCCCTGTACATGCTACTTATCCCTGTACATAGTCCACTTCCTTGTACATAGTCCTTATCCCTGTACATACTACCTATCCCTGTACATATCCCTTATCTTTTGTATCCATTGCTTGTATATACCATTCATAATAAGTGGTAGTCTTTCCCATAACCTGAAACAATTGACATTGAGTGCATTTCATATCCCCCATTTTACCCTATTCATAATCAATTGGTCTTATACTCGATTGGGGGAAAACACTTGACGTGTATCATATTGATTCTTCCATTGGCTGTGTTGAAGACGTAAAACCATAGAAAAATCCAAAAACATCACAAAATGACCTGAGAAAACACAAAAGCATCAGAAAACTTCAAAAAGACAAAAAAATCAAAACATTTCAAAAATCCAAAAACAAAGTCAAAGCCAGTCGCACTTGTCAGTCTTTGTCATTCGTTGAACTACGTTGCCTTTGTGACTGGACGTAGGCAAGGCCATCTACCGATGTGCCCCCGAGGCATTAGGTCAGTTTGTTTAGGTTTGTCTGTATAAAATCATGCTTCAATTCATATGTCTATATGACAAGGTCATTGGTTGTGTCGAACTACGAGGTATCTACATGTATAACGTAGGCAAGGAAATCAATCAATGAGCCCCCAAGGCCGCACTAGGTCAGTCCATTAGGGTTCGTCACATTCACTTTCACATACGTCTTCTATTTGTAGTC
>VDFB02029378.1:0-13378 GCA_007258455.2 Sequoia sempervirens | reverse complement strand
GAAAATAATGATTTGCTTGTCCAAATGTGGACACATATTTGGGACCAAAATTGTCCCCATTCAAATTATTTGTTGTTTTGCAATGTCACAAGGTTTGGTTTCCTGGAGAGTATGGGAGTGGAGCCTATTTACAAATTATCAAGGGTTATAAGAGATATCATGCACCTCGAGGATGTGGAAGGGTCACCTGAGAATCATAATTGGGCTGATTGGTTTCTGCATTCAGAGTACACTCTAATCATGGCCTATGGAGCCAAGGTGGCACCTCATTGTCTACCATTATATGTCTCTGATAGATTGGCATTTATGGAATTGATGTGGAAACTTAATTTTATGGATAAGGAATAGTTTAGAACTCCTAGGAAGGGCTCGATGATAGTGCCACAATGCACTTTTGCATTACCAAAGCCACGCCAGTGCTGTAAACTTAGCGAGAAATTGATGATACCCACGAAACTCTGGATGCTAGCTGATGAGTTGGTAACCTTGATCCGCAGCTTTGTAAAATGATGAAGAAAGCCGGTACGTTCTTCCTGCCTTTTTCCTATAAGCTTTACATACTCCATCATGATGTGATAAGAAAACTTTGGACATTATCCGTATGCATTGCCGCACCCGGCTGGAAGGCTTAACGATCGCCACCGGTGCGATCTGGCGAAGGGTATTATCGCCATGCTGTTCACATTCTATGTAAGTCCATATTATGAAATTGAGAACCCTTTGGAGAGGGTTGTGAAAAAGTTAAATGTTTATCAAAGTGGTGAGTTCAAGGTGAAAGTCAAAGAAGCTTCTGAAAAAGCACAAGCTCTATTGGAACAACAACATGAAGCCATGGATGTTCCTGAGCAACCTTCAAAGATTCAAGGAGGAGCAGATTATAGAGCATGTGCCAGATGATGAGGTGGAGATGAGATTCCACTCACCCAAGATAAATGATGCTCTTGACATAGAGGTTCCCTAGGACAAAATTATTAAATGACAATATGATGAGAAGGTTGATGATGATCCAAGGATCAAGGCCTATGATGAATTTCTTGAGGATGATCCTTTTGTGAAAATGAAAGAGTTTAAAGAATTCATCATCTAACAGAGAAGTAAGGACATAAAGGAAAGAATTGAACAAGTTAGAGTTGGTGTGGACCCTTCTCAGCAGGGGGAGGCAAAGAAAGTAGAAGAAGACAAGATAGTGGCTGAGATAGTAGCCATTACCCCTGCTGAAGCTAGAAATTTTGTCATAGAGAGTGGAATAATGCCACTTCCAGGGAGTGCACTTACCTCAGTTATTGCACTAGATGAAATAAGGAAGGATCCACAAGCCTCCATATCAGAAGAGCACTTTGAAAACTAAGTATTTGGATAAGGTTTTAGCCCAAAATTGCATGCTCTTGCAATTTGGTCCATGACACCTAACAAGAGAAAACCTGAGGTTGTCAGGTCTATTGAAGAGGTCATTGGATCAATGGTGGTGAAGAGGACCACAAATGTAACCCATATTCAAGCTGCAAAAATGATTGTGCACACTGCAATGCTTAGTGCTAACACTACACATATTTCTCAGAAAAAGTATGATGCATTATTAAAAGATTATAATATTCTTTTGGATGAATGTAATAAAATGAGAGCCACAACTCAGGCTAGTCAATAAATAAGAGCATTTCCCTCACCATCCTCATCCTCTTTAGAATTATCAGCTTAGGATAGGGAAACTTTATCACTAAGGATTCATAGCTTGGAGAATGAGCTGCAAACAGAGAAGGAAAATGTCAAGAAAGCTAAGGAGGAGACAACCAAAGGAGGAGACAACCAAGGTGGCATATAATATATTTGATGATATTTTAAAATATAGAGTAACAAAATTGATGAATAAGGATGATATTGTGTGGGGTGTATACAAGAGAATTCATGAAGCAAATGCGTAATATGTGCAGGTTCAGTATGCTTTCCAAAATGAATGGAGAAAATGGAGTACCAGGGTAGCTGTACTCAAGGAAATGATGCCTCATATGCAGGAAGACCCTGAGGCTCTCACAAATATACCTGATTTGCTAAAGGTTATTGATAATTTGAATGAAATCACAACATTCCATGGCAAGTTAGGCATGCAACTACAAAATAAGTTAAAAATGTTTAGGGACATGGAGAAGAGTGGTATGCCAAAGATTTTGGATGAAAAAGGGTTGAAAAAGTTTCTTCTTGGAAAGATGAGTTGGGAGGTCTCCTCCCACATTTTAAGGAAGCCATTAGTCTTATCGATTATACTATGTTGAATATAGCTATTGATGACATGACAAGGATAGAGGTAAGAATGGATACATTTGTCAAGGAGGCCTAGATATTAATTGATGCAAGAAATAACCAGTACAATACCAAAGTGAAAAAGTTGTTGGGTATGTAGTGGCCAACTGAGGAGGAGTTTAACACATGGCTTGAAAATTTTACAGATTAAGCCTATGTTGAAGTATTACAAAATGTTATCGCCTCCCAGTAATGAAGATTGATGAAAAATGTGCTGACATGGATGGGTCTTCTTTCTCTCTCCTTTTAATTGCTTTCTTGTTTTGAAGTTTTTGCTGATTGGATGTGAATGTGGAAATTTTTTTTGGCTCGTGAAGAAGATGGTTTGATGTTGCTACAATGGATGAAATTGGAAGGCTAGTTTAAAATCCTTCTCATGAATGGAATAACTCCTTGTCCTATATATTTTCCCTCAACAGTGGCAAACATAACCGGCCAGATGTTTCGGAAATCAAATGTAAATGAATTTCCAAACGTGAAATGATTGTAAGTTTAATCGGCCCAGTTTTGCCGTCCTGCCGTTTCTATAAACGGGGAAATCAGTTCTGCAATGGAGTCTTTATCGGTCTTAGTTCTTGAACCCCACAGCAACTGAAACGCTACCAGTGCTAATAGAAATTAGTTTTGAGTCTTAGGCATGGATTCTAGCTTGTAATAGGCATAATAGTTTTACAATAGTAATGGCATATGAATGAGAATTACAAATGCTGGAACAATTTCTCTCCTATTTACTCTATTTCTCAAATTATTAATAAAATGATCAAGGATCTTTTATTTGTCTTCAATCATTTTGGTTGAATGTATGGTTTTATTTCTTCTTTAGTTCAAAGAACTAATTAAATGCTTTAATGAAATCATAGTTTTTTGTGATGAAGTACAAGGATTAATAAGTAACTTCTGTTCTTGGATATTTTGAGTTGTGTATTGCAAAGAAATATAACAACATTCTTTGAATGTTAGGTCTACTTACTGATGTATTACAATTTGTTGCAAATATGAATCTATCACCCATGGATAAGACACTGTTCTATTAATTTGGTCAATTTTGATGTCAATGAGTTGGCTCATGCCTGTCAAAGAACACAATCTTAATGAATATCACTTACACACTCTTAATTGTTGCAAAGTTTTATGAGAAACGCCCGTTCCTTGCTTTAGATAGTAATTTGCTAAAGGATCTGCCAAATCCTTGAAGGATTGTATCTAGTTAGCAGCTTATAGGAATGTATCTATTATTCACAATTTCCATGGTAATTTGGCACAAGAATATCATTTAAAAAATTGTAAGGATCACCTTCCTGGGTCTTGTAGAGCCCAAAGTGCAGAGGTAAAGCCTAGAAAGATTCTACCTATTCGTTGGAGAATCCTCACCATTTTTGCTCATTGAATTATGGAAAATTCATAGGCAATTGTTGAGATTAAGTTTGGTTCTTAAAAAATAACCAACAAGTTTCTAAAGTTCATATAATGCATTATTATTGTTAGCTAAGTTGATTTTATAATGATATATTTAGATGAGGAGTAGAAGCATGACTAATAGTGGAGAGATGCCAGCGCCCCAACATCTCTTATGCCTCTTGATGTTCAAATGAAGCATGTTACCGAAAGGAAGTTTTGGCCTCCACAAGTTTCTTAAATGTTTTTGGTTAAGGAAGATACAATAAAGTATATCTAGGAGAATGCTCCACATTCCTCCATTGTTAATGCTTTGTTTTTGCGGTTTGGTATTCAATTTCAGTGTTATGTGGATGTTGCGCTCCTATCCTTTCAGGTCACTTGTGTTTCTGAGATCTCTGTGAATTATTGAATGTTGGTTGTGTTGTTGGTTTTCCAAATTGGTCTGAGAAATGCTTCACATTTCTCCACATTCATGTCTCTTCTCCTGTAGCTTGGTGAATGTGCTCTATGTAGTGTCTCAATTCCAATCTTATGTGTTGAAGTGGTCCACAAGTTTTCTACTGATGCTACATCATCTAGTTATGTATTATGTGCTTCTTAAATGAAGTATTATGTAACTTTTTGATCTGCAGTGGTAGCTGATTGCATGATATTATGGAAGAAGTGTATGAAAGTGTTTTTTGATGTTTAGGGAACATCCCCATGTGACCCACATGTTGCTAATTGGTCTCTTTGGTGCCACATTGTGTGTTGAGATAGCTTTTTGAGATATTTGTGGATATTTGGTTGACATGGATTGTTCTTTTTCTTGTGTCATGTGCTTGGGGGGGTTGCGCCTGCAATGGAAGATGTGTTGTGATACATTTGGGTCTCGAACTATCCATCTTGGGACCACATCGTGTTAATTCAATAAGAAGTATGTTTATGGGCTCTCTGGTTGTGTGATTCAACATTTCATCCACACGTTTCCTTGATGTCGAATTAGGTTTATGTGTGCATACGTGTAAAAGGTTTTGGATCACATTGGAAGAAGTGTTAAGAGTGTTTTTGGTCCTCTCTATCTTCTAGATAGGACCACATTATGTTTTGGTGGCCGACCAATTAATTTCATTGTTTATCCTTTTCTTGGATGACCTAATCAAAGTTTTGAAGTTTTGCGGTGGATATAAATGCAATATCATTTCGAATGCAACAAGGTGGAGAAGTGTACAAGTGCAAAGAAGTGTGTGTGTAAATTGTATTGAATATCTAACACTAATATTAATAAAGTGTGTGAAAGGAAAGATCAATTGTGCTATAACGCCTCAATCAACAAAGTGTTGTGTTGGAAATCATTGTAATTGCCTCTAAACCATATTGTATCCTACTCTGAGATAGGGCATCTCATCAGGTCCCTATATATTTCTCCTAAAGTCATGTTATCTTTAGTTTAGCAAGTCCTTTATATCTTGCTCTAAGGTAGTGAGCCTTCTTGCAAGTCTTTTTGGCAGTGAGCCTAGTATTGTGAGTTAAATCTCACCTTGGTTTTCCCTCATTGGGTTTTCCATGTAAATTTGGCGTTCTCCTTGTGCATTTGTGTGTTCTTTGTTTCTCATTTCTACTAATTTGGTTAGAAGTAGAATTTCTATATCTTTCATTGTTCAAAAAGTGTTGAAGTTGCTAAGGATTCAAACTGCTATATCATTCTTTATTACTATTCCACTTAAAGGTTTCTTGTGCTGAAAGAGTTAAGTTCTGGAAGGGATTAAGTTTTGATAATATTGATTTACCCCCCTTCTCAGTCTTTAGAAGTGTTCATCAAAATGATCTAACCCAATCCTGGTTAAGGCGGATAAGGAGAAAAATGAGAATTTAACCAATCAAGAGATACAAGGGTGTGGCACAATATCACTTGAATTAATGAAGATCCAACCCATCAATTTGACCAAGTGAAATTTACACCTTCTAACTCCAAATCCATCAAGGCATTTTGGTTTATGGAATCAACAATGTCTTCCCAACTTCCAAAAGATGTTTTAGTTCCTTCTTTCTTTTCATTTTTTGTTAGAGGAGAATTGAAGTTCCCAATAACCATCCATTTCAAATTTATATCGATTCTTGTGAAAGTTGCTAGATGGAACCAAAGGTTTTTCCTAGAACTCCTTGTATTAGAATCATAGATATTTGATACCACCCAATAAATTGTGTAATTTTTATGGTGAAATAAGACCACAACATGATTTTATTCCACACTTAAAGTGACCAAAAAATAGATAAGGGTTCCAAAGAGTCAAAATTCTTCCTAATTCCCTAGTATAATCCATACCTTCTATCAAGTTCCCTCAATAGTTGGGTCGGTCAACCATGAATAAAAAGGTGTTTTTAAACATCCATAATATTAAAATAAAAAATATAATAAATAAATAAAATAAAATATTTGAATTTAAATTGGGTGACCAATTTTGGGCAAACCCTTATTTTAAATAAATAAACATAAAATTAAAATAATTTCTTTAAGTTGGTTGGCCTAGTTTGGGCCCCTAGCACCATCTTTTGAAATAGGTACAAATAAGCTTATTTCTAACTGGGCATAATATATGGGAGTTTGACATGATTTTTAGAATTATTTTCCAAGGTGGACTATTGGGATGCAAACCCTAGCAGACATCAAGGTTGGAAAGAAAACCCTAACCTCAAGTGTCAAATTTTCCTTTCATAATTGCAATTTATGATACATGATTTCCCCTGTTCACCTAAGTGTGAATTTGATCTATGTAAGCTGTCATTCAAGGTTTCACACTAGCCAATTGCTAGATCGTGAGAGGATTTCATCTACAATCAAATGCATGCATTAAAGTTGAACCTAGGTTTGTTGGCCTAAATAACATCTACTAGAGTGGCGCCTAGGGTTGTGGATTTGGGAGCCGATAAGAAAACAAATTTGATATTCCTAAGAGGATAAAACTCATACATGTTTTCAAACTCAAAGGGTTAGAAACCAACTTGATGCAAGTTTCAGGATATTAAGCCACTTGAACAAGGTTGATCTGGGCTTGTTATTCATTGTATCAGATCATACTAGGTCCTATATTGTTGCCATAGTTTTTATGTGAACTTTATATTGTTAAAATTAAGATTGTTAATGCCAAACATATTTGATTTTCACTTGTACTAGTTGCAATATATTTTTGCAGACTTGTTTATGAACTATAACGTTATAAATTTTTGATCTACATATTGTCCCTAGTGTGTTTTATATCGCAATTTTCAAACCTACAGTTTTCTTTATGGAATGAACATATTTACCAATCAATAAGGGTAATTTAGTAGCATTACCTATCATTAACAATAGATTGGATGTTTTGAAATTCTCTATTTCCATTATAATTGTATGAGCTAATAAAAAAACCCTAGACCAAAGGGAAGGGGACATTATAGTGGTATCAAAGCCTTTTTTTCTACCAGCCTATGGGTGTGTGATGTAGATTTATGTATAAAAGTGATTATGAAATCAGGTATCTACAAAGGGAAAATATGAAAGAAGAAGCTATGGGTGAAAGAAATGAGGAGATCAACATTTAGGAGGTCATTAGGACTGAAAATAGAGAGCTAGCTAGAGAATTTTAGTTGTCCTTAAGGGAGTCTATGGCAGAAATTATGAGGACATTAAGGGGAATGAACCAACAATGGAGCGTTGGAAGATCCAATTCCAATGGTGTTGAAGGAATTCACTTAGCCAATGAGGGAGTTTCATCTAACCCTCTATCCAAGACATTCATAACCATTTTTTTACGAAAAGGAGGAGAAAACCCACCGAAAGAAGAGAAAAAAATACCACCTAATTCTGATGATGAGATGGAAAGGTATCTTGTTGATTATAGTACTCTAAGTCCAACCATCCGCTATGAAATGACATTCACAGAGTATTATGATATGAAGACAAGAAATGGACATAGGAGAAGAAAGTATGAAGAGCAGCCCTGTAGAGACATACATCATTTATGAAATATTGCATTACCTACTTTTGATGGATCATGAAGTTGTTTAGCTAGATCATGGTTTAAAAAAATGGGTACATACTTCTCTTTGAATCCAATGTTTGAGGAAGAAGCCATCAAATTCACCATGTTGTATCTTGAAGGTATAGCGCATGAGTGGTGGTACCATGGCATGGTGACCAAGGACATGAATCAATCACAACCTTAGAAGAGTTCAAAAAAAATTAATGGATATATTTGATAGAAAGGATCTAGATATTCACTTTAGAGAGCTAGCGCAATTAATACAAGAAGGAAAAATAGATAACTATGTGGAAAATTTTCAAATGTTATCAATAAGGGTTCCAGATGTGATGGAGAGGAAGCTCATAGTTATTTTGTAGAGGGCCTATCCAAACCAATCAAGGGTTTGGTAAGGGAATTTGACCGAAATTATTTGCAAGATGCCATCAAGAGACCCCTAAATTTAGAGGGTTCAATGGCTAAAAATAAAATTTACTCCAAGAATGCACCACCGATTCAACAAGAGTTTCCCTCAACCTAAGGAACTACCCCCAAAACCAAGCCGGGTTGAGGAGTCCAAGAATGAACTTTAAAGGAAAAAATTATGCTTCACTTGTAGAGATCTATGGTATCTAGGTCATATGTGTATGCATAAGGGACAAATACATTACATAGAAGTGGTTTTTGACAAGGATTCATAGGTATAAGAGCTTGAGTGTGAGATTTTTGTGGATGAACCTAAGCATGAGGACCACAGAGAAGAGCATCCAGGTGGAACACTTACCTCACTTTAGGAGCACCTAGATATCACTCTTTTCATGTTAGGGGAGTCTCGCAAGGACGAAAGGTGAAAGTTTTGATTGACAATGGAACCACCCACAATTTCATTGATGAGGGGTTGGTGGCTAAGTTAGGTTTGAAGAAAATATTTTGAGGGGTTTAATGTCACAGTGATATATGGGTATACTATTCTATGCAACCACGAGATTTAACAGTTTGGGTTTACTCTAGGAAGACACAAGATGTAGGATGACTTCTACATGATCAACATTGGTGAGAAAAAATTGGTTTTTGGAGTGAAATGGTTGTGTAATCGATTGGATAATACACACAACACTATCAGACCATGGATTTGAATTTAAAATATGATGGGAAAAAGGAAGTTCTTCATGGCCTATCCAATGGGGGTATATGATGGTTTTTTTTTTTTTTTAGACTGCAGGAATCGGGTAGCACGACCCCCTATAAACTGCAGTGCGCCTGGTAAACTTTTTAACGTGACCGGCGGCGCTGGCGCGACACGCCCTCCGGTACCACGGGACAGGGGAGACTAGAACTCGTGACCAGCAGAGCCGCAACAGAATTACTTAGCCAACCGAGCTAGGGCCCCCGCCCTGGGGTATATGATGGTTTCAACTAAGAGGATGGAGAGATATTTTCATAGAGTTGAAGTGGCTTGGGCAATAGAGTGATTGATTATAGATACTAGTCCACCAAAGGATGGGAGGTCTTATCACATCGACATCCAATCCATCCTAGACAAGTGATGTAAGGTGTTCAGTGAAATTCCTATAAATTTACCACCAGATAAATGGTTCCAGAATGTGACTGAGTTGGAGGAGGGAGAAAATCCGTACATCATGTCACCTTACCATCATCCAAGGATGTACAATGAGGATATTGAAAAGGAGATTAAGGAGCTATTGGACATGGGGCACATACATCCTAGTTCTAGCCCATTTACCTCATTTGTAGTGTTGGTGAAGAAAAATGATGGGACTATGCAGATGTGCATTGATTATAGATCCATCAACAAAAATACAATCAAGAATTGCTACCCCATACCCAGGATTGACGAGTTGATAGATAAGCTTCATGGTGCAATTTACTTCTCCAATATTGACTTACGATCAAGGTATCATCAAATAAGGGTTAAAGATGGGGATGTGCACAAAACAAATTTCAGGTGTCACTATGAGCATTACGAGTTCTTGGTCATACCATTTGGGTTGACCAATGCACCAGCCACATTCTAGTCTTGCATGAGCCATGTATTTATTTTGTAATTGAGGAAGTTTATGTTGGTCTTCTTTGATGACATCTTGATTTTTAGTAAAACATAGGAGGATCACTTGAGGAACGTAGATGAGGTGCTTGCCATACTTGAGCAATATTCTTTTTATGCCAAGACATCCAAATGTGAGTTTGGATTGATTGAAATATTAGATTTTGGTTTTAAGATTAGTGCCCAAGGAGTTAGTGTGGATGAGGAAAAGATCAAATACAAGATTGGCCTAGAGCAAGGAATTTGTCACATTTGAGGGGATTTGTGGGTCTTTGCAATTACTATAGGAGTTTTGTGAAAAAAATTTCACAGCTTGCAACCCCATTGACATATTTGACAAAGAAAGGAGCCTTATGTTGGATTCCTTCAACATAGAGGGATTTTGAGAAGCTCAATGAGGTAATGAGTTCATGTCCTATTTTTCTATTCTAGATTTCTCACTTCCTTTTTTTTTAGAATGATGCTTCAGAAGAGGAGATTGGAATAGTTTTGATGCAAAATAAACACCCCATAACCTTGAGAGTAGGAAGCTCAAGGAGATAAAAAATAGCTTCTCTATTTATGACAAGGAAATGTTGGCCATAATGCATGCATTATCCAAATTCAAGAAATAATTGGTTTGTGAAAAGTTTGTGGTGAAAATAGACCACAATAGCTTGAAATTCTTTCTCAATCAGAAGGACTTGAATTTAGACACCAAAAAAGGTGAGTAAGCTACAAGACTATGATTTTGACATTGAGTATGTTAAGGGAAAGAATAATGTAGTGGCTCATTCACTCTCTAGGAGACCTTATTTCTCCTCTATGATTGATATATATGCTGATTGGAAGGTTTCTATAATAGCTAAATATGTCAAGAACACATTTTCTATGGGCATTTTGGAGGGGAAGTTACAAGATTACAAGTACAAAGTGGTTGATGAGCTCATCCTTTACAAGAATTAGGTGTATCTTATGCCAGAACTGAAGGTGAAGGAGAGAATTTTGAGGGCATGTCATGACACACCATTTGCTGGTCATCTAGGGTACTACAAAACATATAAGCAAGTGAGAGCGTTTCTCAAGGAAAGGGCTCAAAGGTGATGTGTTTAGGCATGCTAGGGAATGTTTGTCTTGTCAACAAAACAAAATAGAGCATGCTTTTCCAACTAGTTTGTTGTAGCCCCTACCCATCCCAAATAAGAAATGAGAGAGTATCTCCATGGATTTCATCACACAACTCCCAAAGGTACAAGGTAAAGATTGTATTTATGTGATTGTTGATAGAATCACTAAATATGCTCATTTTCATGCTATACCTTAAGAGTACAAGGCTCCAAGTGGCCGATTTGTTATTTAGAGAGATATTTAAACTTCATGGGCTGCCAAGGAATATTGTAAGTGATAGGGACAATAGGTTTATTAGTTTGTTTTAGCAAGAGCTCTTTCAATTGATGAGAAAAAAATTAACCCCAAGTACTAGCTATCATCCTCAAACCGATGGAAAAACAAAAATTCTGAATAAATGGATGGAAGGTTACTTGAGGAACTATGTCACGAGATAACAAACATGTCTCAAATGGTTATACCTTGGAGAGTATTTCTATTGTGAATGCTTGGTCTAGACCTGCTCAAACATGAACAAACAATCAAACATTAGTGTTAGCTCTAATGATTTGCACCCAGGCTGAGATTAAATACAAACAATCATGAGTAACATGGGAATTTTTCTAGGGTTGTGGGTGACCTTGTAACAGAAAAATACCTCCAAAAAAGCTGGCTCTTATTGATTTTACCTAAAACTACTTGTCTTTTGAGGGGAAAAAGGTAGGAAACATGTAATACTGAAAATGAAAACTAAAACTTTGATATTATGATGAATTACTGAAAAACTAACTAATGGCATGCAAACTTGATTTTGATTCACTTTGAGTTAATAGATTAACATGAAATCTACACAACTCATATTTGTATATCATTCACAATAGTGATTAATGAGAAGGTACTAATACAAGACTCTTAGAAAGAAAGGATTGAATTTCATAACTTCAACCCTTGTATTACTCACACAACTCATAACCTGTAAAATAGATATTCTCTTGCAAAGAAAGCTACCTTTTTGAAGAATACAAAAATACAGGGAAAAGTTCAAATTTCACAAGTATACTGATCAATTTCAAAGGACATGTACACTAATAAGCAAGTGATGAGAAAGTAGACTGAACCAATTATAAATTTCTCAAGGAACTTACAGTTCGCATGACTGCATGAGTTACAAAATTACACTGAAAACTGAGGATGAACAATCTCTAGAACACTGCAAATTCAAAACTGCCTTACAATAATAATCAGAAAAATGACTAAATAAGCAAGCTTTGAAAGAAGTCCCATCAAAATAGGAATGGAAACTTCTTTTTCTCGGATGGCCTAGAAAAGCCAAAAATATAGCTACCAAATTTGCTCCAAAAAGCTTCCAAGAAGGTTGAAAAAGTCAATTCCATCATAACAAAAATGAAGGCACAACAAAGTGATGCCTATATGCTCTCCAAAGCAACAAAAGCTCCTATATTCACTCCAAGTGTCTCTCAAAAGAAAAAAAACTTCCCTCCCTTTTGGTAAGTCATTAATACAAACACATCCCCAACTTCCTTTGACTCACCAACAACAAGAAGTGTTTCCTTACCTTTTGAAAGAAATACTTAAGTGAAAATGACTCATAAAAAAAAAAAAACACTTAAGTACTCAACAATGAAAATAATGAAAAGGCCTACTCTGTAGTCGGCATACTTATGAAAACAAAAGGCATCTATCTCCCTTCATATGATTTGGTCAAAACACACAAGTATCTCCTTCAAGTCAAGAATACTTGAGTGCGCTAAAGTGACAAAGCAAGGTCAAGCCGACCACATCATATTAGTTGATATGTTTGTAAATTAAAATGATTGGAAAAAAATCAACTTCTATCGACCTTCTAGAAATATAGGGTTTCAACCCTAAAAATGAATGAAACACACTCATTTTGTTTTGTCATTTTATTCATTTGGCTGGAAGAAGCGCCACCATCAGGGTTTCTAAAGGTTGCAGGGCACCCCTTATTCGTTTATGACAAACTTGTGGCTCCTAGATACTTGGTAAGCATTCGATGAAACTATCCAGTTATTTCATTACATTTTCTGAAGAGAACCTGCTTGAGCTTGAGACAATTTACAGAAAAAATGAATACATTTCATTGTTTTGTTTTCCTCTATCATATTCATGCAAGTTCTGTACATTCTATGCATTTTTCCTCTGAGGATTTCATACAGTTTATGAGTAATAAGGGAGATATTCGCCGCTGCCATACATTACCAGTGACTTTCCTATTAATTTCTTACCAAAATAGGCCTTTGATGGCCACAATTTTCACTATCTCTCATCTGATAGTATTGTCTTTCCTTTTGTGATAATTTCTACTAACCGTCATAAGAATTTCAAATGCTCGGTCCCCTCTTTTTCCTGTAGCTTCCCATGATATTTTGTGGGTTTTTGAGCTTATTCGTAGAAAATAACAGACATCCCTGCGTTTTTCTATGCATTCTTCATGTCCATTTCTTCTGATATTTTGTAACTCTTCAGAAAAAATCAAAAGAAAAATTCCTCTGTATGACAGTTCGCGACCAGG
>VDFB02029377.1:0-128558 GCA_007258455.2 Sequoia sempervirens | reverse complement strand
TCTATAGTGTGAGTTAATCCTCACCGTGGTTTTTCCCTCATTAGGTTTTCCACGTAAATATGGATTTTCTGTGTTTCTATGATGGTTTTTAGTTTTTGCACTTGCACTTATAGAGTTAAAGATTTGTGATTGATCTAAGTTTTGGTGAATGTTTTAAAGTTTAAATTTTCTACAATTGATTCACTACCCCTCTTAGTTGTCTTGTTCAAAAATACTTAGAAAACTCAAGTCAATTATCCCTTATTGAAAATAAACAACACAAATCTTTTTTGGTTGATGCAAGATTGCTCTTACACTCTGGATGCTTCACATCAGACACCTAGGGTAATTTGAAAAGTGACTTTGTCACTTTTCAGGATCTAGAGGGAACTAAGATGGATAACCTTAGACTTAGATATCCACAATGAATCTTCAACAAGCATTCTTCTCCATTTCACCAAGTACTCTACATATTTCCTATTTCTTGTGCTTCTACCCACACGACTATCCAAAAAAATTTCTATCTCTTCCTTTTCTACAGTAGGTGTAGGAATGATCCATTGTGCCTTTTTCAATTCATTATCCTTATCCCATTCATGATATTATATCAAGTTATAAATTTTAAATGCAGGTGAAACATGAATCTCACTTGACGACTCTACCTCATATGCATTTCTTGAATCATGCTTCTTCAGGATCTTGCATGGTCCAAACTTCTTCATTATTTAACTTGTTGTATGTACCAACTAGAAACCTCACTTTTCACAGATGAACCATGACTTCATCTCCTACAACGAACTCCTTATACCTCATTTTCTGATTTTCCTTAGCCTTATATTATGAGTTCATCTTATTGATATATTTCTTCACCTCTTTATGAAAATTATTCAGGTGCTCCACAAAATCTTCAGCCTTGATACTACTATTCTCTCCCTTATCCAACTTTCTCAATTCAAAAGAAGTTCTAGGACTAATCCCATACATAATTTGGAATGGTGATTTACCAATTCTCTTGTTAAAATAATTGTTGTAAGCAAATTTTTTATGTGGTAAAATCAAATCCAATCCCTTGGGTTTGTCTCCTATTAAGTATCTCAACAAATTACCTAAAAAACTATTCACCACCTCCATTTTTCCACCTGTTTGTGGATGATGTGCAGAACTAAACTTAAAATCAGTATTCATCTTCTTGCCCAACTTCCTCCAAAAATACCTTACAAACTTTATATCTTGATATAAAACTATGCTCTTGGGTAGAACATGTAGTCTCACCACCTCTCTAAAAAATAATTCTATAACATGAACAACATCACTAGTCTTATGATACAAAATGAAGTGTGACATTTTTGAAAAAAATTCCACCACCACAAATATGGAATCATGCCCTCTCCGTGTCCTCAGAAATCCAAGAATAAATCCATACTAATGTCCTCCCATGACCTCTTAGGTATAGGTAATGGCTGATACAATCTAGTATTCTGACTTGTTCCTTTTGCCATCTGACATACTCTGCAACTTTGCAAAAAATTCTTCACATCTTGCTACAACTGTGGCCAATAGTAATGCTCACTAGCAATAGAAATGGTCTTATCTTGACTAAAGTTTCCAGTTAATCATCCACTATGTTTCTCCTTGATCAAGTTCTCCCTCATGGAGCTCCTTGGAATGCACAACTAATTCCCTTGAAACAACATACCATCTTGGATTGCAAAATCCAACTATCTTGTCCTATACATAGTGATAGGTTCTATGTAGTCTCTCTAAGCCTTTGTGAAATTAGGATCCTGAGGATATAATATCTTGAGTTGATTGAACCCAACTTCAATCTACATTGCTACTAACAAATTTTTCCTCTTACTTAAGGCGTCAACAACTCTGTTGGATCTTCTACTCCTATGCTTCAAAACAAATGTATAGCTTTGCAAAAATTGAACCCATTTCAAATGTCTTTGATTTAACTTCCCTTGACTATTTAAATATTGTAAAGCCCAATGATCAATAAATAAATAAAACTCTTTTGGAAAAAAATAGTGTCTCCATTTATTCAAAGCCTGAACTATAGCATGAAATTCCTGATCATAAATAAAATACTTCCTCTTTGTATCATTCAACCTTTCACTAAAATAGGTAACATGGGTTTATCTTCTTGACTCAAAATAACTCTAATGGCATTACCATTAGCATCGCAATCTACCTGAAATACCTTGTTGAAATATGGAAATTCCAAAATAGGTTTCTTTGTAACTTTCTTCTTCAACATCTCACAACTTTTTTCTACTCTTGTAGTCCATTTAAACTCCTTCCTATCCCCTCACTGTTTTAGTTAGAGGTGCACAAGTACTACTAAAGCCTTTGATAAACTTCCTATAAAAGCTTTCCAAACCATGAAAATAGATCACCTCTATAGCACTCCTTGGTGTAGGACATTCAATGATAGCCTTTACCTTCTCTGGATCCATCTTAAGACCCTCTATTGAGATAACAAATCCAAGGTACACCAATTCTCTCTTCACAAAACTACACTTCTTCAAATTTATTAACAATTTCTCCACTATTAGTTTCTCAAAAAAATTCTTAATACACATCAAGTGCTCCTCCAATGTCCTACTAAAAATTAAAATTTCATCCAAATAAATAGTAACAAATTTACTAAAAAATTCTTTCAATACCTCGTTCATGAGCCACATAAATGTGCTTGATACATTGGTTAGCCCAAAAGGCATGACTAACCATTCATATAAGCCATCTTTGGTCCTGAAGGTTGTCTTCCATTCATCTCCTTATCTAATCTGTATTTGGTGATAACCACTCTTTAGGTGTATCTTCATGAAGTACTCCACTCAAATAATCCATGATGTCATCCATCCTTGGCAAGGGGAATCTATACTTGATGGTGATCTTGTTGATGGATCTAGAATTTGTATACATCCACCATTCTCCATCCTTCTTAGGTGCTAGTACTATTGGTACCACACATGGGCTCAAACTCTCTTTAATCAATCCCTTGCACAAAAAATATTTCACTTGTTTGTTGAAATCTTCACTCTCTATTGTAGTCATTTGATGGGGTGCCTTATTTGACAAACTGGCTCTAGGAATTAGGTCCATTGATGGGTAATATTCCTTATTGGAGGAAAACCTTTAGGTACGTTATAAAAAAAAATGCCTTGAAGCTCATTCAACAAATTTGAAATCTCTATAGGCACCTCATTATTGTCTTCCTTCTAAACTCTAGAGATTAATGCAAAACACATATGCTCATGTCTCATACCTTCTAGGAACTTTCTTCCATAAACCAAGCAAATTATTTTATTATTGCATACCTTTTCTTCTACCTCCTTCAAGGGTTTCAGCTTATGACAAACACCATCCTTTTCCAATGAATAGGTGTTAGCATGTCCATCATGCACCGCTTTCTGATCAAATTGCCATGGTCTACCTAACAACATGTGGCAAACATCCATAGGTATAATATCGTAAAAAAAATCATCCTTATAATTACCAATCTTAAACTTTACCAAACATTGCTCATTAAACAAGGCCCTTTGGTCCTTCTGGAACCATGCAATTTGATATGGATTTGGATTCCTTTTCCTCTCCAACTGTAACTTAGTGACCATTTCCTCTAAAAAAAATATTATCAGTGCTACCTCCATCAATGATAATATTACGAACTTTACCTTCACACTTACATCGAGTTTATCTTCCCTTGATGTTGAGGACACTCATAGGCTGTATGTCCTCCACATTGAAAATAGGTTCCACGAATGCCTCATCTTCTCAATCCTCATCTAGATCTTCCTCTTCCACTTTATTCTCCATTATTTCGATCACAAGGATGATATTAGTTCTCTCCTTTCTAGTTTTGGTTGGTACTGGATCCTTCACACTTCTTTTGATCTTCACTTCAACCTCCATATAACCATCTACTTGTCTTTCCACCATGACCTCCACCTCTTTGCTTGCTTTCAAACCTTCTATTCAAATTTTCTTCTACCTTCAAAGAAATTTGCTATGCATCCTCAATGGTAGAAATTCTTACCAGAACCAACTCTTCTTGAATGCTTAGCTTCAACCCATTTATGTAGTGGACAACTTTCTCCTTATTTTCCTTAGAATGGCCCGTGCAGATCAGGACTCGATAGAATTGCTCTGTATACTCCTTAATAGATTTTCCTACTTGTTTCAACCCTTGCATTTATTTAATAGATCTAGCTCATATTCCACAGGAATGAACTGTCTCTTCACCTTTTCCACCATCTGATCCCATCTTGTTATTTTCTCTTTTCATTTTCTACTTCTCTTTAACTAGACTTCTTTCCACCATATTCTAGCATGGCCTTTCAACTTGGCCTTTGCAAATTTGACCCTCTTCAGATCTTCTCTTTCCTCATACTTGAAATATTCTTCCATGTCATTGATCCAATTGATCAACTCCTTTACATTCAGGTTCCCAAAAACATTATAATTTTCTATTGTTGGCCTCTTCCTAATCTTGGAAATGGCCCTAATTAGTTTGACCTCTCCAAGATCCATTACATCCCATGCTTCTTCTTCAAAGGGCTCTTCATTTTCAGCCTCATCTTCACTTTCATCTATTCTTATGAAATCAACCCCTCTACACAACTCCTCTTGCAGTGCTTGAACTTTTCCCTAGAGGTTTCTAAAACCCTCTTCTATTACCCCAACATTTCTTCCACCACAGTTTCTTTGTGGAGGAAACTTTTCTCACAGAACGACAACCACAAGTCCTGGTACAGATTGCCTCACATTCGGTGATCGATCTACATGCTCAAGAACTCTTGCTCTGATACCAGTTGGTGATGGGTACTCCCCTTATAATTTGAAACTCACAACAATCATAGAAAATAACACAACAAATGAAAGAAATAAACCATGATTTTCTATTATCACTGAAAGAAATTTTTTTTACAGCATTTAAATCTTGTTACATGGGCTATCTCATTACATCATTTGCAAGTCTAAAATAGATTTTTCTCTAGGCTCTTAGGTCTTAAAACTAGACCATTACAACTAATTCTCTCTAGTCTAGCTTCATCCCCACCTCCTTTTTTGGTTGGGATTTTATTTTTCCTCTCTATCTTCAGCAACAAGCCATCTCCTTCATTGCAACTCCCATCTAGATTCATTGTATTTTATATTTTTAGCAAATGACCATCTAGGGTTTCTTCTCCATTTGATGCATTTTTACCATAGATATGATCTTCATTAATTTTATCATCTTTCCTTTCCTTAGTAATGTCATAGTCACCCAATCGATGATCAAGAATAGTTCCCTCACATTCTACACTATCATCTCAAGCACACTATTAATCTTGCATTACTTTGAATTTTTGACGACACAACATGTCGGTCTAAGTTACCCTTAAGTATCCCCAATATTGACCTCTCTCTTTGATACCTCTTGATGTCCACATCATCATTGTGTAATTCATAAAAACTATGCAAATTGACCTGTCGACCAATCACCATTTTCCACCTCCCTATCAGGTCCTCCAAAATTCATCGCTAGGACTTCATAGCATCAAAGTGACTTCATACCAAGTTCCTATGATAACTAAAAGTATCCTTGATAAATGTTTTTTAGAATTTCAAAAGGACTCCTAATAATGTCCCATTGATATATGTATCTCCCTTCGATGTGAAGTCTTCACAACTATTCGTTGTTGTCACCTTCACTATCGTTATGTCAAAGAGACATGAAACAAGGTTTCTTTGAAATCCCCATGTCACTCTAATGAGTTAGTTTACCGAACATCGAATGTCAGAGTTTGTTCCCCCTTCATGGTACTTACTATCTTTTGAGTAAGGTGTAAGCCAACCTCTGTCTCGTGAAGATCGAAACTCATCCTTACCAACTTCCATCCATTTAAGTGTCAAGGTTCACAATTCCTCCATGCACATCATACATGTTTAGTAGTTAATTCAAGATGTAAGTCTTAATGCTAAAGCCCAATGTTTGATTTTTCACAACATCAAGTTCGCTTCAATTTTGAAGTCTAAAATCTAAACTTCCATAGTCCTTCATACTTAGCAAACTTAATTCAATTAGTCCTTACTGAAAAGAAACAACAAAAATATTTTTGGTTGATGCAAGATTTCTCTTACACCTTAGATGCTCCTGCATCGCCCCATTTTTTGTGAAGAAGAGTGTTGAGGTGTTGAGAGTGAGGCTTCTAGGAATAAATTCCACATCTATGGATTTGTCTATGACTATGGGTCTAATGATGTATAGGATACACGAAATATAGAGTAAACTCTAGAGTTTTAGAAGTATTGTAGATAGGGCCTTTTGGATGATACTTTCATATTTGAGAATATCATGTTGATGGATGAGTTTCTTGATGGAACCTTTGGCATTGATTGACATATAATTTCCAATGAGGTTCTACAACTTATTAAATTTTATTTTGAAATATCAAATTACCTATATTAATATATTATGAATGAAAAATAATGTTAATAATTTTTTGTTATAATGAAATTATGGGGTTAGGGAATCCATCCTACATTTTTTGGCCATTCAAATCTTGGTTATGTAACCATGTCGAGTCCACAAGTATGTAATTTGCAAGAAAATAGTAAATATACTAAATGTAAATTATTTTTGTCATATATCATTGGTAATCTTAAAATTGACATTTGATGATGAAAAAGTGGATGTTGAACCTTCAAGATCAATACCTATTGGTGGTAGTGGTTATATGCTAAGTATCATTGAGGTAAGTTTTAATATTTTAATCATTATTTTTTATAAATAATGTTAGGTAGATTTTGGTCAAATAATGTTGTTTTATTTTTAGTTGATTGTAGAGGCAATTGTCCTTACAAATGAATAATTTTTTTTATTAAATTCCTTTTATCGTTATTTCATAATTTGAAAAATAAACGAAAATAAAAATAAATTATATTTAATATCCTCTGTAAATTGCCTTATGCCCCATGCAAAATAGACGTTGTGACCTCCCTACAAGAAATTTTATTTTTTAGTCTCAAAAATTTAGAACCATGTTTTTTTATCAAAAGAAAAATACATATATATGTTAAATCAAAATGGTGAACTCTGCAATGAATAAGACCATAGAAAGAAGTTGCAGATTTATTATCTTGCACATCAAAAGTGTCAAAAAAAATGATGATTTATTAATAGATGAAGAAATGGAAAATTCTATAGTGAGAATAATGGAGTGCATACCTCTCTAAAGTGCAATAGTAAAATAAGAATAAGGGCTTGAGTTGTATGATAAGTTTCATGAAAGAAATAAAATAAATAGAAAACCCAAAATGAAGAGATGAACTTCTATCAAGCAACAAAGATCACCTCAAATAAAATGGAAAGGGTTTCTTCTTCATTCTCCTCTTCAAACCTACAATCTAGTGAGGAAATTCAAAGAGAAAATATTTAATAAGCCATCCTTATGATTTAGGGCTTCACTTTGTAACCCTAAGATCCAAGGGTGAAGATTCAACTCCATTATATTGCATATACATTCCATTAACTACTACTTTGTCATTACTTTAATTAATATTAATTTTCAAATTGAACCATGGTGGGGTCCATGAGACTAGAACCCCTCCTTTTAAGTGATAAATTAAATTCACTTTTTGATTTTTTAGTAAATAAAGTTCTAATCCTTTTTGCAAATTAAAATTTGAGAAATTATCATGTTAAAATTTAATTCTCAATTTTGTTAAAGAGGGACTATGCATTAAAATTTATTTTACCCCAACTCATGGATTATGGATAAATTATTTTGAAATGGATTAAATTAATTATGATGGATTAAAGTAATACATTTTGATTATTCTAATGTTTGAATTAGGCTTAATTATTGTTTCAAATTGTAGGGAGTTAAAGACTTAATGAACTATTGATCATTAAAATAAGGGTCCAATTAAAATTCCTATAGGGAATAATTAAACAAAGTAACTTTTGAAATTTAGGTTCATTTTTAGTAGTATTTAATGAATTAACTTAATTCTTTTAAATTTGAGTTAGCAAAAGGTATTCAATATTATAAATTCTTTTTAAAACTCAAATGGATAATTAAATATAAATGAGACAAATTCTCTCAAATAAATCTAATGTGAGCTAGTCACATTTATTAAATTTCATTAATAAATAAATTATTTATTTTAATTTAAGGTTAAGCAAGAGTCTTACCAAAAAATAAACCCAACTTAAACCACTTATTATATTGCATAATTAAATTGAATATTTGATTTACATATCTAACTTGGTAAACTTGCAAGAGGACTCATCACATTAACAAACAATAATACTATAAAATAAATTATTAACTCATTTAGATCAAGAGGTCATGGGTGAGAAATGTGTCGTTCATCCTTGAGATTTGGAGGTGAATTTTTTTTAACTAAATGATGTTAAATACATTGATTTAGAGCAAGATCAAATTTTAAAAACTAATAATTGATGAATTTAATGAGTATTCAATCTCTATTAAAAACTATCCTAACAAAATGGTAACCTTAGAGTTATTAATAATTAACAAAGGGAGATATTTAATTTTTGAAATTTATTTAGGTGTAAATTTGTGCCTCCCTATTAAAGGGTTATAAAATTAAATTATTGTTAAACCTAATTCATTCAACTTAGGTAATTTGAAGATATTGTCTTATTCAAAGGGGCCACAATCCTTATCAAATTTAATCTAACCTAAGATGTATTAAAAAAAGTTAATGAATTTGGAGTATGAATAAATTATTTATCCTTCCATAATATAGATTCAATTTAGTTATCTTACCTCGAGTAGGTTAGGTTTAACTAATGTGTACTTTTAAATTAATAAGATAGGAAATATATACTAATATGCTCTTCAAATGAACTTGTGAATATATCCACATTATGATTAAATTAAACAAAAAGATCCATATCTACCTTGGGGACATGAGTCTTCTCAGGAATCAATATTTATTTAACATTTATTACCGTGAATAAACCTAAAACAAGTTTGAACTATAATTGGTTGATCCTTAGTCTTAAACCTTATTATTCAAGACTTAACCCAACCAAACCAAGACGTATATATAATTAATTGCATAGATAAATTTTTCACATGATTTAAAAAGTGTCTTCACCAAGGTGTACAACTCATATCATGTTTAGTGTTACACCTCCAACACTTGGAGTAATAATTGGAAAAATTAATGTATTAAAAAAAATGTTGGGTTTTCTTGGAATTTTTTTGGGCATGACAAATGACATTAGCTCAAACTTGATGAAGGGGAAAATAAAACAACACAACCAAATAGATTTATCATAGGAAGATATAAATATTATTTATTGAACTACATATATTACATTATAGAAATGAGAAAAAAAAATAGAGGATGAAATCCTCACATGCTGCAAAAAATTACTTCTTTCCTTTGATTTTTGAAGCTTTCTATCTTTTGTTTCTTCAACCCACTTTCAAAGCATGTTTTCCAGGCTCATGACTTACCACCTTCCCATGATCATTACACTACTTGAAAATGTATGAGAAATTAGTCATAAATAGCCCTTTGGTGCCTCCAAGAAAGTTTTTGAAATTTATAATTCTCTTCCAAAAATAGCTCAACTTTTGGGAGCCATAACTTTTGATCTAGCCACCTGATTGAACCTATTTTTTTAAGTATAGTTCTTAGAGTGTTCCATGTTCTTGAGATTGATTTATCCAATTTCTTAGATTTTTGGGACCCAAAAACATTGTTTGAATCCTCAAAATCCAATTTTAAAGATTTTTTTTGAGAAACATTGAAATAAAATTCAATTTTGGAGCTTTGGAAAAATTTCAAGTCTCTATGTGCTCATATGCAAACATAATGTATGCCCTGCTTAGTTTAGCCCTTTTTGAAAATTTGAAAGTCATTAACCATTCTTCAAGACTTTTTAAAGGAAATGAGCTTCATGGGTCTTTTCCATACCAAATAGAAATCAAAATAAAACATTTTTTTGGGTGATACAAGATTCCCCTTACATCTTGGATGCTCTTGCATCAAAACTCCTCTTGATATTCATGACACAATAAAGGTGGGAATTTTTGTATTGGGTTTGTCTTCAATTCCCTTGACATGGGTTTGTCCCACATCATTTAGTGTAAATTGAAATGATATTCATCTTTAGTTTAATTTTTTTCATCGTGATTTTCACATGTGGCCACAATTCATGTTTGTACACATTCTCCTTAGATAGATGACGAGAAATAGACAATGATTGAGGTAGATTATTAGCTTGTAGTTAGTGACTATTCACTTATGTCATTGTATATTTCCCTTTCTCTATATTAAAGAATATATTGTTTGGTTATATTAATAGATGGACATCTAAACAAATTCAAAGAGGAGGTCCAATTAGTAGGTTTGAAAGTAACAACCATCAATCACCTCTCCATCATTATGAAAAACAAATTCATTGACTCTTTCATCCTAGTTCATATGACTAACTATACTATGACATATTTTTGTATGCTTATATGGATTTTTTGTAGGCATATATGATTTTTTTGTACATAAATTTTTGTTTTACCAACATATACCATTGTATTCCTATATGAATTTTTTGTGCATACATATTTATTTTATCGATGCATAACATTATATGCCTATACAATTTTTTTTATATATTCATTTTATTAATGAAATTATGTATACACTATATTCTATTATCATGACATTATGTATACTAGGTAAAAGTATAAACCTATGTCACACTTTAGGCCAATTATCAACATAGGTAAATTTAAGCATTTCCAGCTAAAAATTAATTTTGGTCAAACATATGGTCTATCTAGGTTCATTCTAGCTAAGTTAGATATACAGACGATATTTGCAACCTAAAGTGTTCATTAAATGTATATGTAGCACCACTTTGCCAATTTACTAAAAATATAAAATTATTCAAAAGACTTGATGTTTCAACAACTCCTACTTATGTAAATAACATTTCAGAAAGAATATAAAAATACCCTTGCGTAGATCTATAAGTGTAGTTTTAAAAAATGTAAGTTTCAAAATAGTTTAATTTTAATATATTTTATATACCTTTTTTACTAAAAGTAGGTTATCAACATCAAAGTATAAGGTTGATTATCTTGTGAAAAAAATACTAAAATTTATTACTATTATTTTTAAATATGATACACTAGATAAATGATTCTATGATAAGATGGTATAATTGTTTTTCTATTTTGGATAAATAGCTAAGACAAAAGGTGAAATCCCATGAAATAATTGTATTTTCAATACAAAATTTTTAACATTTATTTAAAAAAATATTTAACAAATTGAGAAAAAAAAAATCCATTCACTAACGTTTCAAGTTATAAATACATAGAAAAAGTTTGAAGGAAAAAAATACCATATAAAGAGTGACATCCCATTTAACTTCATTTTTCAACATTTTTTTAGCAACCATATTATAGTGTCAATTTTACAAAAAAACTATATGCAATTTTTTTTAATAAAAGAAATATAAAGTACACTAAAAATACACATTTTATTACTTTACATCATTTCAAACTTTAAAACATATACATGTCACATTTTAGAGATTCAAATTAAAAATGTAGATCAATATTGATCATTTCCTTTACAAATGTGTGGCATAGATTTGTAATTTTATCCATATATGAAATTTTAAATCAAATATATGATGATCAATTATCATTATAGATGTCATATTTATTATTTTTATACGATGCTATTAGATTTCCTATACTATGACATTTTTTTGTATGCTTATATGGATTTTTTGTACATACATTTTTCTTACCAACATATAACATTGCATGACTATATGGTTTTGTTGTATATACATTTTTTTTTATTGATGCATAGTATTGTATGTATGTTTGAATTTGTTTATACATTCATTGCATTCATGAAATAATGAATACACTATATGCTATTATCATGAAATTATGTGTATGAAATTTTACAGATCAAATATATGATAGTCAATTGTGATTATAAATGTGATAGTTATTATTTTATACAATGTTATTAGTTTTCTATGTGGTTTGATGTGTACAATGAATGCATCAGAAACATGTATTAGTCAATGTTATTTAGTTCAAATAAATTAATCTTTAATTTATGTATATATTAATTAAAATAAATAAATTAAGGATGCCCCTTTTATGTCCTTGAAGCTATTAATCTTCATTATGGGTTTAAGAAACATAGAGATATCATGGAAAACCATATAAGAAATTGATAAATAAAATTAAAATAGTGATAGGGCTACATTAAGTGGTTCACGACACCCAAAAGATAAGTGGATAATCCTATTTCACCTATTTATGATAGACCTATCTTATTCATGAATCCATACATATATAGTTTATTTCATTTCATCAACCTCTAGGAGTTTTATAGGGTTTTAATGAGCCAACTAAAGGAAAATTGGAATTCATAAGAACATTCTTAGGTAAGTCATGTTCATGATAGTATTAGGTTTTGATTATTATGCTATCAAGTTTCATGGTGCAATGTGTCATGTAAATATTATGAGACTTAGGGGAACACTTTGATGTGGTAGTGTAGTCAATTCAATCCCATGAGGTGTAGAAGAAAAAATATTCCTATTGGCACCTACACTACTCTCAAATGAGACAAACTGTAAGAATGCACTCATCATTGGCATGATCAATTGATATAGAGTTGAAAAAATTGAGTTAGGGTACTATAGAAGGACTTGATATCCTCTTTTAGGTACAAAAGATACATTTTTAGGTTCCATAGAGTAAGCAAATATGCAGAAAATGTTTTGGAAACATTTTTATTTTAGTGATCATAAGAGAATGCCTTGGTGTAATGTAGCCTAGAAGGATTTGGAGACCTATGTAATGAAACAATAATTCTATTAGCATTCAACTACCACCTCAATGTGATAACTTAGTCTATTTAGTCCCACAAGGTGTGGTAAAATACTTTTTTATTGGCACTTTTACACTACTATCAAATGAGACACTTTATAAGAATACATTCATTATTGGCATGGTCAAATGGTTTGGATTTGAAAAAAAAGATAGCATATTGTAGAGGGACTTGATATCCACTTATGGGTGCAAAACATAAAAATAGTAGGTGCCATGGATTGAGAGAATGGAAAGAAAAAAAAGAAAAAAATTGACAATTTTTTGCTCTTAAGGGTCTTAAGAGAGTGCTTTGAATTGCAATAAAGCATGGAAGGATCCAAATACCTGGGGAATGAATTGGGGCCTCTAGTAGAGTTAATTTACCCACCCTAATGTGATAACATAGCCAGTTTAGTCCCACAAGGTGCAAAAGAATAGAAAAATTCCTATTGGCACCTTTATAGTACTCTCAAATGAGATATTTGACAAGTATATAATCATTGTTGGTATTAATTGAATGTTTTAGAGTTGAAAGTAGTAAGGGTCCCATTGAGGGATTCAATGTCTACCTATAGTGTTAGGAAAAATGGTGTCTCAACCTTGTGATTATAATAGGTTGATATATTTGAGTGTGGGGGGTATAGGGGTACCCTCCTTGTGGGGTCTGAGGGGATCATCCCCTTGATGGGGGGTCTAAGTGTTTGGAAACCTAGCAAGGGTTCAAGGGTAGTGCCTGCAAAAGCAACATTATATATATTTTATTATTATAAATGTGGACCACTCATCATTAGGTCATAGATCTAACAATGGAGATTATGTTGACTTTTCTTACCCTAGAAGGTAACCATATTTTATGAGGGTATTATATTACAATTGCATATTGTATTGTTGTAGTGTGTGAGTTTGATAGTTATTGAGTTGCCTCTAGATCTGTGGTTGGGGATACTCCTATAAGAATATTTTTTTGCAAGTATATTGTAGTTTTACTGATTTATAAATAATATATTGGGAAACTTTTGGAGTGTGGGGGTTTTCTCCCAAAATAGTTTTCCCCATGTAAATCACTATGTTGTGATATGACTGATATTTATGTTTATTTATATTTTTTTCTATAAATACTAGAAATATCTATTTTTTTTATTGCATAACCCTCCTCTCAATATTAGTGTAAGAATTTGTTTCTCTAGCTTAGCTTCCTTACAAGTGGTATCATAGATTAATGACCTTTGGTTTCAATTGTGAGTTGTGTTTTTTAACTAATATAGTTTTGAGTGGGAGCTTATATAGAAGGCACTAGGTGATCTTGTTGCAAGAATTTTCAGATAGCAAGTTCATTAGAGAGAATATAGGTAGAGAATTTTTTTGGTAACAATTTTGAGATGTGGAAGTTGAACATGTAGGATTTGTTAATAGATCAAGATATGTGGGATGTTGTTGAAGATAATGTTCTAAGGCTTGCAAATGCTAGTTTGCTTGCTCAATATGATGTTATGGATAGTAAAACTAAAGGTTTAATCAAGTTGTTCTTGAAAAAATCTATTTTAATCAATGTCACTGAAGAGACCTCTATAAGGAAACTATAGAAGAAACTTGATGAGAAATATGAAGCCAAATATTTAGTCAATAATGTTTTCTTGATGAAGAAATTGTATTCCTTGAGAAAGGAAGAGGGTGGATGCATTGTAGATCACCTAAAAAAATTCAATATTTTTGTAGCTCACTTGGCATCAAATGATGTAAAAATGGATGAGGAAGAGAGATGTCAACTATTTATTTTTCTTTTTCCTAATTTGGGTGAGTGCAGGATCATGGGGATCCAAAAAGTGGCAATATGACAAAAAAGTGGGTGCCAACTTTTTTTATCCAAATTTTATGAAGCAAAAAGGGTTTATTGAGAAAATTGTCAACTTTTTTCTAGTATAATATTCCTTATTTGGAATTAAATAGATAATTATTATTGATTTTCTTCATGCATTCTGACTAAAGTGTTGATTGATAAGTTGATTGAAAAACATCAATAGTTCTTAAACAATTTAATATTTTTTGAATCCAAAAGATGTGGAACATACTATGTTTCCCATAATATAAGATAAAAAATGAAAAATTGAATTTCATAATTTTTTTACCAAGTCATGGTGGTTAGAAAAACAAGTTTTAATTTTTTTAATTTTTTTTAATAAAAAATTCATAACTAATTATTTACAAACAAAAAAATTACAAAAAAACATGAGGCACATCTAGGAATTTGTCATCTACTTATATTGAATGTTTAAAAAATGGTATTATTTTTTGCTTGTACTTAGGTTGGTTAGACATACACCTTCTTTTCATCTTTTCTTGAAAATTTAGTACTACTACATTGAAATTTCAAATTTTCACCAAAATAGATTTACTTTTTTCCAAAAAAGACTAGTATCTATGAAGCTACATTCAATTTACTACAATTTTTTTTCTTACATATTTTTCATTTGAATTATGTTAATAACTTATTCAAAATTTTATGTCAATTTTTCATACTCTTTTTTTTTTTAATTTTCATTGCCACTTAAGGGCCTAGTTTGGACCCCCATGATCCTACACTGATCCATTTATGTGATTCTCTTGTGATGGCTACTGGGAGAATTTGTGTTGTCTTGAAAATTGAAGATGTTGTGGGTTATATGCTTTCTAAAGAGATGAGGAAGGTATCCATCAGTGCCAAGGAGGCCCTAATTTTTTTGTAAGAACTAAGGAAAAATTAAAGAATAATGAGAAGTGCGATAAATCCAAGTCCATGGGAGATCCAAATCTCCTAAAATTCTAAAGCTACTTGCTAAGAATTATGGTAAGCTTGGACACTTCTATAAGGAGTGCAAAGAAGAAAATAAAAATAAAAATAATAGTTTCGATTATGATTTTGAGTTTGAGAAGGAAGATGGTGATGCATTGGTTATAGATTTGGCCACTCATGTAGGTAATGATGCATGTTTAATTGACTTAGGTGCATCTTTCTATATGACTTCTAAAAGAGATCAAATTTTTTAATATAAATAATTTGATGGAGGTAAGGTGTACTTGGGTGATGATTCTCATTTAAATATTGTTGGTCATGGTAAAGTTAGAATCAAGTTTATTGATGGTAGAATAAAAAGGATTAATGGTGTGTTATATATCCATGGATTAGTATGAAATTTATTGATTATGATCAAATGAATAGATGCGGGTGTGCATGTAACATTTTTTTGATACAAGATGCAAGAAGGTTAGAGGTGCTATAGGTTTTTCTAGAGGAGTCAGATTTGGTACACTATATAAGCTAGATGCATACATTTTTGAGTGGAATGGTACTTTTATTAGAAGTGGTTATGTGGGAACTTCTTGGAAAATGTGAGGGTTTCATCTTTAGTAGATGGTTATGGATTATGGATACCCAAGGGTGCTCTTTCTTTTTAATCAAAATTACATGTAGGGAAGACTATGTTATGGCACCAAAAACTTGGCAACATTGGAGAAAAGATTCTAAGGACCTTGAAAAATATGAAACTTGTTGAAACATTGATTGATTGTAATATTGATTTTGATTTTTGTGAGCATTGTATTTATGGTAAATAAAATTGTGTTCAATTTTACTCAAGCTCTCATAAATCTTGTGGTGTATTATATTTTATTCATTTTTATGTTTTTGGTCTTGTAGATGTTCCTTCCATTGGAAAAATCCATATATATTATGTCATTTATTAGTGATCATAGTAGGACATTGGTATATTTTCTAAAGTGTAAATATGATTTTTTTAGTTCATTTGAATAATTTAAAGCAATGGTTGTGTTGTAGGCTATAAAGAAAATAAAAATTTTGAGGATTGGTAATGGTCGTGAATTTCTCTCTGATAATTTTGATAGATTCTTTAATTATTGTGGAATTCATAGAAAAAAGTAAAATCCATATTATCCAATTAGAATGGAGTAGTAGAAAAATGAATAGGATATTGATGGAGAAGGCTAGGAGTATGTTGAGTGGTGCTAGTCTAGAATAATGGTTTTGGGCTAAATTTGTTGTCAATGCTTGCTACCTAATTAGCAAGTCTCCTACATATTTTTTTTGATAAAATTCCTATGGAGACATGGTCGAGTCACACGAATTCACTGAGACATCTTAGATTTTTTGGTTTTGAGGCATATGCACATGTCCCAAAGGAGAAACAAACAAAGTTGGAGAACAAGGCTGTGAAATGTATCTTCATTAGGTAAAGTTATGGAGTGAAAGAATACAAGATTTGGTATCCTATTGTAAATAAGGTAATATATAGAAGATTTTTTTTTAGAGAAACTAATCATTCTTTTGTTACATTGCAACAAGAAAAAAATAAATAGAAAGTTGTGATTCAACATCCTTCTATGCTTAAGATAGTTAAATTGAGGCCCCTAGATAGATAAGAAGTTGAGGAGAGACCATATAGCTCTGAATATTTAGAAGAGGAGGAAGAACCTCCAAATCAAATTGTTCAAAGGTATATAAGGCATACAAAAACACTTGAAAGGTATTCACTTGATGACTAGAGATGTATTTTTTATTTGAATACTAACATGGATGAACCCAAATCTATAGAAAAGACATTAGGTGTGAATGATGCAAATTCATAGAAGATTGCTATGGATGAAGAAATTAAAACTTTGAAAAAGAATGATACATGAGATAGATAGTACCATTTCTTAAAGGTTGAAAACCAACTAGTTTCAAATTTGTTTTCAAGAAAAATATTGGTTCAAATGGAGGTATTGAGAAGTACAAAGCAAGATTGGTTACAAAAATTTTCTCTTAAGTTGAGGGTGTTGTTTATGGTGACATATTTTCTATTATTTAAAATATGAAATACATTAGATTCTTGTTTTCCATTGCTACTACTTGTGTTCTAGAGGTTGATAAAATGGATGTGAAAATGAATTTCCTTTAGGATGATTTGGAGGAGAATATTTATGACATAGCCAAAGAACTATGTAGTGAAAGGTAAGAGTAATTTGGTATGCAAATTAAGGAAATATTTGTATGGCCTCAAAATGAGTCTTAGGATGTGGTACCAAAAATTTGATACATATATTTTAAGTTTGGGATTTGAGCACTCTAAATCAGATCATTGTGTTTATTACAAAATTGATGGCGATCATTTCCTATTTATTGCATTATATCTTGATATTTTATTTATTGGTAAAGGTAAATGAATGATTTCAAAAATAGTCTCAAATTGTAGTTAAATTTGAAATGAGATATCTTGGTGTAGCTAAATACATGCTTATGATGGGAATTAGAAGAGATAAAGTAAAAAAAAGCTATTACTTGGCTAGAGTAAGTATGGCAATTTAGTTTTATAGAGGTTTAACATGTAGGATTTTAACCCACTGTGTGTTCCTTTTATAACTAAAATAAGTTATTTGATTCAGATTGTCCAAGATCTCCATTAGAGATGGAAGAAATGAAAAAAGTTCCTTACCATATTTTAGTTAAAATTTTGATGTATGCTATGCTCTGAACTAGACTAGATGTTTCCCAAGTAGTGGGAGTTCTTTCTAGATATATGTGTAACCCTAATAGAGTTCATTGGGTTGTATTTGAAAGATTCTTCAGATATTTGTAGGGTATGTCAGAGTATTCCTTTTTTTATCATGGTAATTTGAGAAGATATGGACTCTCTTAATATTAATTTTTATTTAGATTCATACTAGGTAGGTGATGTTGATATTAGATGATCCACCAATACTTATATGTGTACTTTATTTGATGGTGCAATCAATTGTGTAAGTATGCAACAAGGTGTGGGTTCTTTTTCCACTACTGAAGTTCAGTATATGGTAGCTACTCATGCTTGTAAATAAGTCATTTGTATTAAGATATTGTGTTCAAATATTGGAATAAAACAAGGTGTAGTGATTTTTTATTGTGATAGTTAGAGTGCAATATTCCTAGCTAAGAACTCGACATTTCTTGCTAGAACCAAGCTCATTGATGCACAATATCATTATGTCAAAGATATGGTCAAGGATGGTAAGGTGAAGTTAGTTAAGGTAGATAATTTGATGAATGTTGCAAATTATTTAAGGTTGTGAGAACATAAAATTTCAATTGGTGTTTGGAGTCTACGGACCTCTCAACAAATAGCAATTAAATCATGATATTGATCCTCCTATTTCTCTTGCAAGGTGTTTGACAAGTGGGAGAAGGGTGATCCCACAATAGTGGTTTATAATTCCCTTCACGAAGAAAAATTACAAAAATGCTCCCAAGAAAAAAATTCAAGTTTCTAGGGGTTCACTCGAAGGGGGTTTGAGTGAACCCCAAAAGGGGTTCACTCAAACCCCCCTTTGAGTAAACCCCTTTGTGATGCAACCCCATTTGGTAGGTATTTTTTAAATGAAATTAATGGGAAATGGTAAAAAAGGGGGGTTCGAGTGAACCCCCTTCTAGGGAACTCCCCTTCGCTTGAAGGGGTCCAAGGTGGTTTACTAGAAGTAGGGTTCACTTGAACCCCCCCTTTTTTCCCTTCTCCCTCTCCTCTAGAAATTTTCTACAATTGTTTTCCTTTCTAAGCTTAGGTTGAAGATGAAAATGGAATCAACTTCACATACCCAACTGGATGATGGTAGTCCTCAGAACGAGATATCCATTAAATATAATTTTAATATATTTTAGTTTTATTATTGTAGACATCCAAATTTTACCACTCCTATATGGTCAAATTTGTCCCCTTCATTCGTGTATTCAATCAATATTAATTAAATGATTTATTTAATTAATATTTCCCCTTTTTCCTAAGGTTCCTAAAGTATTTAATTTAATAATTAAATAATTTAACTTTTATCCCTTGCTCTCTAAATTAAATAAATATATCAATTTATTTAATTTAGTCGTTTATCTTTTTGAATTTAAATCAATTTTAAATTCTATTTTTTCTCTCTCCTTGTCACATCCTCTATAATCCTCTTGTAATCTAGATTAGTTTAATTAATCCATGATTAAGATGTGCACACCTCTAATCAGGATTAAAGTCACATCCTCAATATTTTTCCACTTGTCTCTAATCCTTCATTAGTATTCTTAATCACCTATTTGCACAACCTTAATTTAATCTGCATACCATTTATGGCATGCCTCTAAGTCAACCTTCATAATTACTTTCCTGATTCAACCTAGACAACCTCTTCCCCATGTGAATTAAAAATTCACATTTATTCCTCCAATGATTTCCTCTTCCCCATGAATGTTGTTGAGAAATTATAAAACCTTTCATGTGTCATATCACTCACATGGGGACAAGGACCTCCTTTATGAGGACCTTGTCCTATCCCCAAGGTACTTCCAATTATGTGAATTTAAAACTCACATTTAATACTCCAACATTTCTCTCTTCCCCATGATGATTAGTGAGGAATTTTAAAATTCCTCACATTTCAACATCCTTCCCACATGGAGACAAGAACTTCCTTCTTGAAGAAATATTCCTTTATGATGTTGTTGAGAAATTCTCACATGTCCTCTTTCCACCTCATTTCCACATGGAAAAATGTGAGGGCTTGTGAGTTCTCAACTCACCATAACCCTTCATCTTGTCCATGTTGGCTAAATCCTAGCCATCCAAATCTCTAGAGACTCTTCCCCTAAAATAGAGGATTTTAGTCTCATTTTCATTCATTCACATTTAAAATTTTCAAGTTCAAGCATTAAAAAAAACAATTGCATTCGCATCCTCTATTTTTGCACTCTTCAAGCTTTCATTTGCATGCATTTCCATAAATTTATAAAAATACCCAAATCCATCATTGCATTCTCCATCCAATCTACATCATTTTGCATATAATTTTAGCTTATTTTCCATCAAGGAGCACACAAATTATCAACATCAAAGGGGTAACCAAAGGATCAACTTGAGCAAGGTATAATCTCTCTTTTATCTTTCTTTTGTTCAAGTTCAACTAGGCTTATCTTGAGGTGGTGTTTTGTGTATTTATCCTTTTGCATTTTTTTTATTTTGCGTCATTTAAGGTAGGAAATCATGTTGCACACATTTCTGGCATGGCCAGTGGAACCCATAGACAGGTCTGTAATTTTTACGTGCTCTGTTGTTTGAAGTATTACAAGTTCAGGTTGCACAGAGGCAAATCAATAGTTGAGAGGGGAGATTCTGCCCTCAGAATAGGAAATATTTCCTTCAACATAGGTGATTCTACACTTGTAGAATCACCCATCTGTTAAATAGGGGAAAATTTTCTCCCTATTTCTCAAATAGAAAACCTTGCTTCTAACTTGGGTGAGTCTTCCTCTAAAATAGGCAATCTTGCTACTGACAAGGGTGATCCTGCCTATGAAATAGGAAATCTTGCTACTGACAGGGGTGAGCCTACCTTTGAAACAAGCAATCCTAACACTAATAGAGGAAATTCTACTGCTAACAGGGGAAATTTTGCTTCAAAATAGAGGCGATCCTGAGGTAAAATAGTGACTTAAAATTTCATTTTTAGCATTCGTTTCTTATTGATTTCAGATATTGACACCCTAACGTGTATGTTTATGAGTGTGTCTACTTTCTGCTAATGTTTGTGTAGCTATTTTCTGTTCATCCAAGACCAGAGGTTTAAACCACTAACATTTTTTGTAGAAAAATTAGTCTCAGCATAGTTAGTTTTGTTTGTTTGCTATTTGGATGAACGAAGGTTTAAACTACTAACATTTCTTGTAGAACAATCGGTCTCAACATAGTTAGTTTTGTTTATTTTCTATTTTTCATACTAGTTAGGCAAACATAGGATTAATTAGGAGGGGTCAAATACACTTGTTTGTTGTGCTTGTTAACTGGACTATTGATGTATCCAATCCCTTGTGCCATTTGCTAATCCTGGGTGAAGAGAAATCATAGTCCACTTTAGTCCATCTGTGTTACCTAGGAGATACTAGAACATCCAAGCTCTCCCCTTGTGATTTGTACAAGCCTAGGGATTAGCTGAAAACGTCTAGTGTCTTCTTTTATTGGGACCTTCTTGGGGATTTCATCACCCCAAGGGACAATCCCAATCATGTGTACTAGTGGGGTATATAAAGGGGGGAGAGCCAAAGTTGTACCCCAATCTAGTCACATCACGTTTGGTGAAGTGTTGAAGCTAGGGTGATACCTAGATAAAACATGAAGAGTTGGTCCAAGTTTCTAATACCTTGCTAGGGCTTCCAACTCATACCTGTGATGGGCTAGTATTCATAGTTGTGCCTCATGTACCATGTGTATATCAAGAACTCCCTAGTTTGACTTGTTCAACCTAGATAGAGAACCGTGTTGGCCAGACCCTTCTTACTAATCTTAGGATTGTGTTGCTTGAAATATCTTCTTTGTTTGAAACCAATGCATTTTTGTTTAGTTGAGTCAACCTTACCTTCTGCTTGTTGTTTGCTATGTTTTTTGTCCTTTTCCATAACTATTTTCCATCCAAGTCAAGTCCAAGTCATCGTTTGGGTGAGTTTTCCTTTTTCATGGGTGAACTTGTTGTTGTTTTGGGTGAACCTACTATCCACAGGGGTGACCCTATCTTCTATCTAAGTTATCTCAGTCAGTTCCTGTCAAAATCGCTCATTCTTCATAGAATAGGCGAGTTTGCACCTTGTTTAGGTGTCTTCCACTGAGTTGGGTGAGCCTAACACCTAAAGGGGTGATTTTCTCTCTGTCTAAGTCATCTTGTTGGTCAAATAGCCCATCATAGTCACTTGTTTTCTCAAAAGGGGCAAGTTTTCTTTAGTTTGGGATGAACCTGCTTCACATTTGGGCGATTGTGCTTATTGTTTCAGTCCCCTATCAGTCATCATATTTTCCCATTCCCTCAAAAGAGGTGATTTTACAACATAGTTGGGTGAGTTTTCACCCTAAACAACCAATCCTATATTCTATTTAGCCAATCCCATCTTTCATCTAGTCAGTTTGTTTGTTTGTTTCCTCATTTGATTGGTCTATTTCCCCATTCAATTAGTTTGTTTCCCTATTCAGAGAGTTTGTTTCCTTGTTCGGTTGGTCTATTTCCCCATTCAGTTGGTATGTTTCCCTATTCAGTTGGTTTGTTTCCCCATTAGGAGAGTTTTTTTCCCCCATTTGGTTAACTCATTTCCCCATTAGGAGAGTCCATATCCTTGTTTGGTTAGTCTGTTTCCCCATTTGGTTGGTCCATTTCCCATTTAGGAGAATCCATTTTATCCATTAAGAGAGTCCATTTCCCCATTCGATTGGTCCATTTCCCAGTTAGGAGAATCTGTTTGTCCATTAGGAGAGTCCATTTCCCCTTTACAAAGATTCGTTTGTCTGTTCAGAGTTGTTTGTTACCTCGTTTATTGACATCATTTGATAGTTTATAGATTTAGACAAGTCTGAAAGCTGTTTAAGTGAGCCTGTCACTTGTTTGGGTGAGTCTGGCCTCTGTTTGGGTGACCTTACACCCTGTTTGGGTGACCCTGCACCCTGGGTGGGAAATTTTGTACCCTGTTTGGGTGATCCTACACCTTGATCAGGTGATCCTAATAGCTATTTGGGTTACCTTGTCACCTACTTAGGTGACCCTATCATCTACTTGGGCGAATCTGTACCCTGTTTGGGTGATATTGCACCTTAGTTGGGTGATTCTCCATCCTATTTTGGAAACCTTGCACCCTGTTTTAGCAATTTTTCACCCTATTTGGGAAATTCTACCTCATGTTTGGGTGAACTTGCACCCTGTTTGGGTGATTTTTCTCATTTCTTGGGTGATTCTACACTTGGTTTGGGTGATCTTGCATCTTTTTTGGGTTATTCTTCTCATTCCTTGGGTGATTTTTCACTTGGTTTAGGTGATTCTATCCTTTGTTTAGGTGAGTCTAATCTTTATCTAGAGATTTAATCTATTGGGCCCTAAAAAGTTTGTTGTTTTCCAAGTTGTTTGCATCTTTTGTTCACCCATAATTTGCACTTTAGTCCATCTTCATTTTCCAAAGGTCATCCATTCATTATCCAAATCATATAGGAACATCTCTAGGTTGCATATCTATCATCATTTTCACAACCCAAATCCCCTGAACTGTGTTTGAGGTTATTATCCAAATTTTCCTAGGTGTTTGAATTTGCGTCATCCCATACCTCTGCTTAGGATTTTCATTTGTCCTAATTCAATCATCATCCCTCAGCCCAATCAATTCACTTTCATCTAAAGGTGGATTCATTTTCATAATCATCTATCTATCCTTTAATTCAATGAATCAGCACCTTAAGTCACCTAGGGTGATTTCTGAACTTGGTTTAGAATTATTTTCATCATTCTATCTCATCCCTCATCTAATCCTATCAATTTTTTCATTAATCGATCTTATCCAATCCAATCCAATCCAATCCAATCACATCCTTATCCAATCATCCAATATATTGATCCCTCATCCAATCCAATTAATCCTAGGTCATTTCTGCATCGCATCTTAGAGTTTAGCCTCATCTTAGTTCACTTAGTATTTTTTCACTTTCATGCCCATTCAAACCTGATCACAAGCCAAGAAGAAAATGGTAGAACAACAAGCCAAGGGTTCCTAGCCAAATATCCCTCAAGATCCCAATAATTGTGCAAATATCCCTCAGGATCCCAATAACAGTACCTCATCACAATCCAATATCGACATTCAAAACACCTCACCGCATCCCAATAACAGTGCCTCATCACAATCCAATATCAATGCTCAAAACACCTCACCTCTTGGAGAAGAGAACACGGTCAATTAGCCTAAAGTCACAATTGATAAATACCTTAGCAATCCCGCTAATGTTCAGATGATAGATCACCTCTTCAATGAGTGTGGAGATAAGATTCTCACCACTCTAATCATGAAATGAATCAAATAACCACCTAATTTTGACATGTCACAATATACCAACACCCAATCTCTTCTAGTGTCTCAAGACCCACAAACTTTTCAAAATGTTTTGGGAAATATGTATGTCCCTGAAGGTGCATCTATGGATAATTGGTATCACCCTAAGTTTAGAAATGTTCTGATACATCAAGTCGCAAGTTGTCCTTGCCTCCTAACTGTAGCCTCTACGGAACCACCTGATCCTAATGACCCCTATGCCTATGGTATGCCATAGAATATTCTATCTACTCCACCACTCCCACCTCAGCATTCTGGTCAGCCACCAGTCAACACTAGGGGCAATCCTATCATTGCATTGATGCCACCTCCAAGGCCTGCACCTGTTGGAAATCTACCACCGCCACCTCAAGGTAACATCCTTTCATTTCAGCATCCTCCTATTAATCCTCATCACTCCACTATGTTGCATGCACTTCTACAACACACTGCTATCCCCTTCCAAGTGCCACCACAACATACCACTAATGTTGTTGTCTCATCTCAACCACCCCATTAGCAACTGCAATAAAACATCACAATCCTAAAAAAAAATGTTATGATTCCTCAACAACACACTACTATTCCTACACAACCCCCACATCAAGTGACACAAGCTATGTCACAACCTCAACATCCACCCCATGGTGTGTTTGCAGTGATCCCACAATAAAAACTCCCATCTCGTCCACCTTATTAGCAACCACCACAACATATGCACATTCCCACGCAAAATAAACATAATCCCCTCACACAATATCTCTACCATCCATCAAGCATATATACCACCTATGCTACTACATCCAATCCCAATCCAAATATTCATCTGGCTTCTCAGAATCCACTGTGGACTCAACCACCTCTTTACACCAACCCTGTGCAATCACACACAAATCTTTACCAACATCCATCTGATCTGTAACCACCTTTGTATACCACACAACATCCCAACATTGTGTACAATTACCAATCCAATCCATATTGCACTCAGCAACAATCGCTATATCAACAAGGTGCTCTATCCACCTCCTACTATCAACAACCACCATCATACCAACAAGGAGCTTCCACATCATCATACTACAAAGCTCTTACACAATATCAGCATGGTGCCCCATCCACTTCATATTATCAATAGCAACCACCTTATCAATAGACAAACTCCACCTCTTACTATCAAAATTCATCATCCTCCTATCCACCTTACGTCAATCCACAACCACAATCCACATACGCCAATCAATACCAAAAAATTCCTCCATATACACCTACACTAGCCTATGATCAAGCTTCTTCTGCCCCATCCTCATCATATTAGCAATATCCTCCATACAATCAACCCAATCCATCTAATTTGACTCCTGCAGTGCCTATCAATAAAGACTTGGAAGAAGTCAAAGTTGCATTAAAGGACTTGCAAGCAAGGGACTGGTAAACAATCATTTAAGTTTGAAGTTATTTGTCCATACCTGTTTGATCCATCTATTTCATTGGTTCCTTTCCTAAAGCATTTCAAAATGACAAAATTTGATAAGGGAACAAAAGACCCCTAGGCTCACCTTCAAGAGTTTTATGCACATTTTCAAGAAGTCATGCATAATGACAATTACCTCATGCACTTGTTTCCTAGGAGCTTGAAGGGGATAGGTCTTGACTAGTTTATGGGTCTCAAGAAGGGATCTATCAAGTCCTATGCACAAATTTTAGAAGAATTTTTCTTCCATTTCTCCTTTAATTTGGAGAAAGATATTGATATGTTAGATCTCCTAAAAGAAAAGTAGCACAAGGGAGAAACTTTTGCAAGCTATCTTCAAAGGTGGTGAGCTTTAGCTAGTCAGATGAAATAGGGAAAAAGACATCGTCACCTTGTTTATCGAAAACTCTCATCAAAATATGGCCCATAATTTTAGACTTCACTGTGTCATGACCATCACAGAAATAGTGGAGAAAGGTCATATCCTTGAGAGGGAACTTATTATCAAAGGGTTAGTCAAAATATTTAACTCTGATAAAGAGAAATTGTCTAGGGATAAGCCTCATTATTGGAACAAGAACAAAAATGTTTTCAATGATGGTGTCACTGACACCAAACATGTCCAAGTGGCTAATGCCTTGTAGAAGCCGTAGTATCCCCCTCCTCAACAGTCAATTCCAAATGCTATATTAGTGCCACAAGGGGCACCTCATCCACCCCAACAATCCAATCAAAACAATCAAGGAGGTAACAAATGTCAATTTACTCAACTAGGAGAGCCCCTAAGTGCCATGTTTAATAGGCTCCTTCAATCCAATTACCTGATTACATATCCTATGACCAAGCCTCTTGAAAAATCTAAGCCCAAACCAACCTGGTTTAAAGAAAGTGATTATTGTGAGTTCCATAAGATTAAAGGGCATAGATTGAATAAGTTTCAAGGTATGAAAACATACATCCAAGATCTCATAGATTGGGGTGACATACATGTAGATTCCAACAAAACACCCTTGTCCAATCCTCAATTGTAGATATATCAGAATGCTTTCGCTAAGCATAACCAAGGTCCAAGCACATCAAACTCTAACCTGAGGCCTAGTAATAATAATAATAAAAATAATAGCACCAATAATATTAGTTATAAGGATGTGCCATTTGATTATCAAGGCATTATCATGCACATCGAACAGGTAGAACCACATGTATCTATGATATGCATAAAAGGAAAGAATCCTCAATGTGTTATTACAACCTGTTGAACCCATATCATAGTCCCTGGAGCCTCCACATTCACTTAGCTGCCACTTGTGAGTTCTTAATACAACATTCTTGACCATCTGGGAAAGACCCCAGCCTAGATATCTATTTTATATTTACTTAAGTCTTCTCCTGTATACTAAGAAATCCTAAACAAGGCCTTATATGATACCCAAGTTCCCAATGACATATATCCTACACAATTTCAAGCATTGGTAGGACACCTCTCAACAACCTATCAACTAGGTTTTAGCCAAAACGATATTCCCTACATTGACTCGAACCATAACTGTCCCCTCCATCTTGAGGTCCTTGTAAATCATCACAAAGTAAAAAGGGTTTTGGTAGATAATGGCTCTCCCTAAATATTTTCACATTGAAGTTCATAAAATAGGTGGGATACACCCATGCTAACTTAAACAATCCATTCATCACTATTCAGGTGTATGCTAATGCAGAGTGTGATTATGAAGGGACAATCTATCTTCCAATCTAGGTTGGGCCAGTTGTGCAATACACTACCTATCATGTCCTTGATCTGGAACTACCTTATAACCTCCTCCTCATCCATCCATGTATCCACACCATGCAATTTGTTCAATCCACATACCATTAATGTATTAAATTCCTAGTTAATGGGGTAGAAGTGACCATTCATGCGGATCCTCAACCATTCAAATATTTCCATGCATTAGAAGCTTCTTTTCCCCAATCTCATTATTTCCCTCGAGTGGAAACATGACAACCATAGACATCATCATCCTATTCATCTACCAACGCATCAACCACCACTTCATCCACTCCATCATCCGCATCTAATTCCACCCTTACCAAAGTCCAAATCATTAACAAGGGGTGTGGTGAATATGAAATGTACACTGCTTTGAACGTGGAAACTATGCCACCCTCACCACACACATACGACCAACATTCTCAATCATCACCAAAGGAAGAAGATAAGATGATCACCTTGAGCTCCAAAAATGTGGGATCTAGTACCTTCCACTCTCTTGGGTTAAGGAAAGACACACCAAAAGATGACATTAGCCGGTGGGTATATTGTGAGGAACCTGAACCCTCTCCCCCCTTGAAAAAATATTTCCAAGAGACCTATCCTTGGCCCTCTAAGTTTGCAGAGAAACACAATTATCGGGAGGGGAGGCCTTGGTGTAGAAGAACAAGGGAGACGACAATCGATAGACACTTCTGTAAATCCAAGAAGTTTGGGTTTGGTCTATGACACCAAACAAAAGGGTCCATGGCATCATCTAGTACCTCTAACAATGTTAGTGAGGGAAACAGTCTCCTCAAAGACATACCAAAAGAAGAGTCCATCATACACACATACGATGATGTACATCACACTGACCTTTCTTCCATGTTTGAATGCCTATCCATTTGCACCATTAGCCTATCCCTTCAACATCTCGAACTCATAGACTGGGACTTGCATGGTAGCACACCTATCAATACCTTTCCCTCAATGGATATGTACATACATCTTATGGGATTGGGGGAAGATGAATGCCCTAACCACAAAAGTAAAAAGAAGAAAAATAAAAAGGGTCACCTAGCAAAACCTCCCCAAGGTGCTTCTTGTCCCAGAAAAAGTAAAAAAAAAGGGTGTAACTGACAGGGAAAACCTCGATGAGGCACTAGAATATGGGGACATTCATCTTCCCCTTGTAGGAACTCAACTATCTAAATGATCATCCATTTTGATCAAGGAAACACAAGAAATAAATCTAGGAACTGAAGAAGATCCCAAAATCACATATGTAGCTAAGGCACTATCAGAGGAAGAATACTCTACCATCACCCAAATTCTCAAGGAAGGAATCATCAACTTCACATTAACATATTCAGATATGTTGGGTTTTGATCTTGCTCTTGTAGTACATCATTTGGATGTACATCTTGATGCCAAACTTGTCAAACAGAAGCTCAGGAAAATGCACCCCCAAGTAGCTCTACTGGTCAAGAAAGAGCTAGACAAGCTATTAGAAGTTAGATTCGTAAGGCCCATTGATTATGCTAATTGGATTTCCAATATAGTTCCATTTTCCAAACCAAATGAAAATATCAGGATTTGTACAGATTTTCGAGACCTCAACAAAGCCTATCCCAAAGATGATTTCCCTTTTCCAAATATTGACATGTTGGTGGACGTAACTTCAAGGCATGAAATTATTTCCCTCATGGATGACTTCTCTGGATATAATCAGATTAGAATAGTACCAAAGGATCAACATAAAACAACCTTCAGTACACCCTAGGGCATGTTCTATTACAATGCCATGCCCTTTGGCTGTAAAAATGTGGGGTCAACCTACCAACAAGCCATGGCCGTCATCTTCCACAATCTCATTCACATCATCATGGAAGATTATGTTGATGATCTGTTAGGGAAATCAAGAACAAGGGAAGAGCACCCAATGGTCCTTAAGAAGATCTTTGATTGTCTAGAGTATTATAAGCTACGCCTGAATCCTAAGAAATGTGTCTTTGGGGTTACATTAGGAAAAAATTTGGGTTTCATCGTCTCTAGAAGAGGCATAGAGTTTGATCTAGAAAAAGTAAAGGAAATCATGGATATGCCTCCACCACGCAATCGCAAACAATTAAGGAGCCTTCAAGGTAAGTTACAATCCATCCGATAGTTTACAACCCAATTAGCTAACAAATTTCAGTCATTCACTCATCTCCTGAAAAAAGATACTGCCTTTTAGTGGAATCAAAAGTGTCAACTTGGCTTCGACAAGATCAAAGAGTATTTGGCTCACTCACCCATCCTTATGCCACCAATTTTGGGTAAACTGCTCCTACTATATATGTCTGCTACTTTAGTGGCATTGGGGGAATTGCTAGCACAACATGATGAGTCATCAAAGGAATGAGCAATCTACTACATCAGTCAGACCCTAGTGGATTATGAACTCAATTATTCCCTGATGGAAAAATCTTTAATAGCTGTGGTCTTCAATTTGCAAAAACTTTGACATTATATGCTCAGTCACCCAGTGAAGCTCATCTCCAAGGTTGATCCACTGAAATATCTATTATCCAAGACAACTTTGACTGGTCACATGGCTAAGTGGGTCATGCTATTAAGTGAGTTTGATATAGAGTATGTGGATCAAAAAGCTATTAAAGGACAAGTGATAGCGAATCAACTGGCAGATGCTCCCCTAGTAGATGCCTATCCTCTAGTGACAAAATTTCCTAATGAGGGGGTCTTCACAGTAAGAGAAGCAGCCACATGGATACTCTATTTTGATGGGTCATACACACACAATGGATCGGGGGTAGGAATCATTCTCGTCACCCCCAAGGTGATTATATACTGAAGTCATTCAGGTTGGATTTTTTGTGTACAAACATCATAGTTGAATACAAAGCTCTTCTTACTGGCCTCAACATTGCAATCCAGTGGCATATTACTCACCTAAGATTCTTTGGTGATTCCCAATTAATCATCAAATAGGTCAACGATGAGTTTCTAACAAAAGATGATAAGTTTTTTCCCTATAAACATATGGTGGATGACTTAAAAAATTACTTCACCTCCATCCAGTTTGACCAGATTCCAAGAGTACAAAACAAAGTAATGGATGCAATGGCTACCATTGTTTCGCTAATCAACATGCCTAAAGATTGAATAGAGTGATAAGTAGGAGGTATTTTTCCACAGCGTGTCAAATTATGATATTGCTATCAGGATTCAACCGTGTAGTTTCAAGTCAAACTCATTGACCCATGTTTCATGAGTAGTGGTTCACAAGAACCCATCTCTCATGATAGCGAATGGTCCACTTAGCACTCATTGCATCTAGGTGATGCTCCGGAGGGAAAAGCAGTCAGGGAGGTCGGGGCGGACGAGTCAGTGGGATGAAGGGTTCTGTGACCCTCAACACAACCTATGTTAATCTGATCATAATAATTGAATAGAGTGTGAATCCTCGTTGAACAACTCTTAATCCCAGCCTACGATATCCTTGAAAGTGAGATGGTGTGCAACATTGTAGGTCCTACGTCACCATGGTATCATAACATCTATACCTACCTACATGATAACATCTTACCTCCCAATCTGACACACAACCAAAGAAGATATTTCATCCGATGTACATCCTATTATACCATCATAGGTGATACACTTTATCATTGTGGATATGATGGAACCCTCCTCGGGTGTCTGAATGAGACTGAAGCCCACACTACATTAATAGTACATAGTGGTGTTTGTGTGTCCCATTCAAATGGTATGGAACTAGCTAAGATAATTCTCAGAGCGTGATAATATTGGCCTACATTGTAACATGATTCTTGTGAGTTCATAAAGGAGTGCCTACCCTGTCAACAACACACAGATTTGATACATGCTCCTACATAGGATCTGTAGCCTCTTATAGCACCATGGCCCTTTTCTCAGTGGGGTTTCGACTTAATCAACAAGATATATCCCCCATCCTCTGATGACCATACCTTCATCATCACTACAACTAAGTACTTCACAAAGTGGGTGGAAGCAATGCCACTCTCTCAAATTATGGGTACTTAGATATACAAATTTATCCTTTTCCATATTCTCTACAGATATGGAATCCCATCCACCATCATTTCTGATAATGGAAAACCATTCAAGAACCAAGCCATGAAACACCTCTATGACACCTTTCACATTCAACACCATTGGTCTACGCCTTATTACCCTCAAGGTAATGGTTAAGCTAAAGCGACCAACAAAACCCTCATCAAGATCCTTAAAAAGGTAGTTGAAAATACTTGTCGAGATTGGAACCTTCATATCCGTCCCACCCTTTGGGCCTACTGCACTTCCATCCATACTCGTACCAGTGCCACCCCATATTATCTCATCTATGGCACCAATTCCATCTCGCCGATTGAGGTAGAAATCCCCTCACTAAGAATATCCTTAAAGAAACTTATTAGCGATGAAGATGCTTAGGTTGCCAGAATCAGTTAGCTGGAACTCCTCGATGAAAGACAAATCAAAGCATATGATCATCTTCAAGCATATCATAGTCATCTTAAAAGAAGCTACAATAAGGTCTATCCCTATCAGTTCAATGTCAATGATCTAGTCCTCAAGGAGAATCAATGCACTCAACAAGACCCAGATAAGAAGGGAAAATTTGAAGCAAATTGGTTGGGTCCTTATGTCATCACAACAAAATATGGATCAAGGGCATACAGACTTGCCACACCCAAAGGAGACCCCCTAGAGGAGCCCATTGACATCATGCACCTAAAAAGGTTTTACACTTATGTCAGCTGGGGTATCCTATCCCACAAAAATCCAAAAATACAAAAAATGTAAAAAATTGTTAAAAATAAAAATCCAAAAATAGTAAAATTGATCCTATGGTGAAAACCACCCTTGGTGGCACTTTGGATAGGTACATTTGGTGAAAAACTAGCTATAGGCACCATTTGTATAGGGTTTAATCATTATCTACCTTGCATCCTAGTTACTTTGTGCTTTCACCCATCTTGATTTCATATGCTATCATCCTATTGATCTTGTCCTTCCATCGACATCCATCATTCGGTTGCTTGGTATATTTTGGTTGAGCATTAGATCAGCTTCATCTTCTATCCATTATCTTAATCTGAGCTTGTGTCATTAGTCCTTGTCATTGTGTTCGTCCTTCACTTCCATCTAGGTCCCCTCATCGTGTCTATCTTCATTTAGATTCAATCTTGTCATGTCAATATTTTTGTCCTTTTCAAACTATGTTGCCCCTATGCTTTCACGTAGGCAAGGTCAATCATTTGATCCACCCCCAAGGCTTTGCTTCTAGTCAGTCTAGTTGTTGTCTTCCATCACTTGTCTCCATCATCTTCTTTCAGCTTTTATCCAAGGTCTTTTCTTGAACTACGAGGGCTCTGCGCTTTCACGTAGGCAAGGCTAATCTCTAATCAACCCCTAAGCCCCTAGATCTTTAGGGTGTGTTAGTCTTGTGTCTCATGTCTCATGTCTTGTGTTATGTCATCAAGTATGCCTTTATCTAGATGGTTCTTCATAAATGAGATCCACTTATATCATGAGATTTAGTTAGTTTTGGAGTCTCCTACATCATGTCGATCTTTTAGTTTAGTATCCATCTTTGGTCTTAACAGGATGCATCATTCCTAATAGACCTCATCAATCCCATCCACCCTCTCGATCCTATGGTAGACATTTGAAATTTATTGTGATCTTTTGATATTTTTGGCTTTTTTTTTATCATTTGAGCTCCCAGTCATAATTTTTCAAGATTTCCATAATCTATATTATTATGGTACATTTTGATTGGTTAAACATAGGGGCATATCTTGATCTTTTCTTTGTTTTTGTCTTCTTGGTTGTCCCACATAGTACCCATCAAGATCCTTGAGGTCTTGTATTACATTGGGGAATCATTTTGTTCTTGTGGTTATCCCAATTCTTGGACTAAGCAAAGTTTTCACAACTTTGGGGTGTTTGGGTAGCCTTCTTGTCTGCTATGTTCTATACATTAGACACTAATCCGCCTTCGTCTCACATACCCTGACACCTAGTATCTTGTGCTATAGCAAAAATCAGTGCTCTAAAAATGGAAAATCACATTAGGATTGCATTTCATGATCAATTCCATTGCATTACATCTATACCTCACCCATGACCTATGATTTTGGTTGTGCAAATAATCATCATTCCATCCCCTCTTCTTCTCAGGATGCCTATAGTTCTTGACCGGTACAGTTTCACACCCATCCTCCCTTAATTTTGTAATGATTATAGGGAAAGTACTTTCCATTAAATGAAGGATACGTTTACCATCGACCCTCATCACAATGCAAGCCCTTATTTACACTCATGTTCATGTTGGATTCCATTTCATGTTAGGCCATCTCACTCATATACCACACACATTTATTTTTATAAGCTAAAGCAAGCATGACCACAAATAAAGTCAACCTACCACCTATGTACATCATTATGCAAAGCCATTCCCACATTGCATTTTATCTATTAGTATTTGTAAGGAATTTAATTGCATCTCATCCTACATTATAGGTTCACTACATTTCATCTCATGTGCATTGTCATCTCATATTTATTTTAAATTGTTTAGATTAATCCTAATTAGTTATTCTAAGCATTTTAGATTCATTTCATTATCAATTCATTTTCATATTAGTCCATATCATCAACATATTGCATACATTGCCACTTGTATCACAAATTTCTAGATCCATATCCATAGCATATAATGCCATAACTCATCCATCACATCCTACATCATAAACATTAGACATCATACATATCATCCATATCATCCATATAAGCATATACATACATCATATCATAATGATATACATATACATAATCATAAACATACACATAGGCATAAATAAATCATCCATAACATAGTGTCAATAAAGGCTATCGGATATCATATAAAAATAAAAATACAATGTCCATCACATGATCCATCATAATTTCCATCATATCATAAAAATACATATCCATCATATACATCGGTAATCATCAAATAAAATACAAGTGCAAGGCTCTGAATCAACTCTGATCTCTGTTGCTTTGTATTATACACCCATCCTGCACCAGTCAAAAATGGGTATCCTATCATCTATCCTCTCTCCTCTCTACTATGAGTTTCCCATGTCTGACCTTTGGGGTGAGTTTGGAACTCTCCCTCTATGCGGAGAGGTCTCTCAATAGCTACTATATTTACAAGTATGTGTCCTTGCTGTTTGGGATGGTGCCAACATCTATGGCACCATTTTGATGTAGGTAGGTACCTATTATGTCTGATGTGGCACTACTATAAAGTAGGCTACCATATAGTAGCTAGCCTCCCGCATGTACTCATCCCTCTTAGTTACTTGATATCTAGCTGAGTCCTACTCCACCATGTACTTGTCTCAAAATCCACATATGGATCTCCTCTCCTATTCCCACACATCCTGTGCTAATTGTAGCTAACCAATATCTACTCGCATCTGAGACACTTGCTCTATCACTCTGTCCCTATCCTACTGCATGTCCTGTACTTGTGCCTATGTGACATTCCTCTCCATTTGTAATATCCTTGTATCACCACCCTTGCCCTACATTTCTTGTGCCTTTTCCTACGTTGCATCTTTCTCACTCTCTCCACTACCTATACCCATGCCACTATCGCGTCCCTCACCCTGCAGGGTCATCACCTATGTCTGTGTTGCATCTCCCTTTGTTTTCATATTCTATAACTAGCCCCTCATAGCCTCCTCCTCTCTCTTATATCTATCCCATGTCTCCAACTACCTACTCTGCTACCTCATCTTTGTTGCAAAGCTCGTCTTTCTCTTGTCTCAAATCAGTCCTCTCCCTTAGTAGCCCCTCCACCTGTCTCCTCAAATCATCCATGTCTCTCTCTGCCTCCATCAATACCTAGTCCACCAATCCCCTGGGCTCCTGTTGTCCCCTAGCCTATAGTATAGTCACCTCTTCCTGTAGTTTGTCTCACTCCCAACTCACCTCCACTAGCTCTCCATGCTCTCTGGACACCTCTCCCTCAAGCTAAGTCACCTCTACTTGTAGCTAGCTCACCTCGGTCTGTAGTCCATTCCTCTCTACCTCCAACTCTAATATATGTTGTCCTATATCATTAGACAGTGCCAAAAAATATCTCTCCCTCTGCCTGCACCCTAGCCACCTTTAGATGCAACATGCTCACCTCGGCCTCTAGTCTACTCCTCACAGCCTTTGAATCCCTAAGTCTCTACTCAACGATCTACAGTCTTGCCATGACCCCCAATAGTATAGTCAAATCCTTTGGTGGGGGTGGTATTTATGGTACCATGGCCAATCTCAGGAGTGTCTACATCCATCACCTCCACATGTGCATCATCTCTCTTATCCTCTAACTTGGCCTCCTCCTGCCCTTTCCTCTCTTGTCCTCCTCTCCTCACCCTCCTTTACTGACCTCCTACCTCAGCCTCCTCCTATCCTCTCCCCTACTAACCTCCTACCTCATTTTCCTCATACCTCATTCACCTCCTACCCTCTCCTCTGTTGTCCTTCCCTCCTCCCCCTCCTCTCTCCTACCAATCATATCTCACCATCTGGCACAAACCCAAGTGCCTCTATAATCGGCTACACTGGTGTAATCTGTTTGGGTCGATGATGAGTGAACCATGAGGATAATCTAACTATCACTCCCACATCTGATCTTCCTCCTCTCCTACTTGGATAGGGTACCTACTGCAGCTCCTCCCACTATTGTCTCACAAACTTGGTAGTAATCAGATCCCCCCATAGTCACTCTCACGTGATCCACCTAAATCTCTTTAGTCTGCATGGAATGTCCTACTAAAGCCCAAACTGTCTTGTCACTTGGTCTACCTTGTGTAACTCCACTATGCAGGGCTCTCTCTCCTAACTATATAGGATACTATGCAAAAATATCCTCTATGCCTCTCCTCATCTCTCCTCCATCTGGAGAACCGTTGTGTCATGTATGACCTCCACACTATCTGATCCTCTTGTAGATCAGCAAACATCCTCCTCCATCTATCCATATCATTGAGACTTGGGTAATGAAAAACCTAGCCGTACTCCATCCCATACCAGTACATGCCACTAGTAGTGTTGGATCTTGCAACCCTCTCGTCACCACTCCTGTCTTGTTCATGCTAATGTTCTCCCAAGCCCATATATCTAACAATGTCACTTATGTAACGTTGAGAGCCCCTCCATAGCACACTACATGCATATCCCTATATAGCTGAGCCAACACACATGGGCCCCATGCAAAACCCCCCTCTCTCTACTTGATGATATGTCTCACCACCTCCATGTAGATGATATTGCATAAATGACTGCTCCTGTCTAGCAACAATAGTCTACTAATCAATCCACAAAGGTATAAGGGTAGTGGAGGTACCCCCAACCCCAAACATCTATCAAAATCCAACACCATCCTCTGTAGTGGTAAATCCTATCATCCAAATACCACCCATAGGGTCTAATCCAACTTCTCATCCACTAATCTCTTCTAGCTCACCAAATGGCCTACTATAGGTAGTAGTAGAATCCTCCACACATCCTCGAGGGTGATAGTCATCTCCCCTGTTGGGAGGTGGAATGTAGAGGTATTTCAACTCCATCGCTCTATAAGAGAAATAAGAAGCACTCGATGCACTCTAACTGTGGGCTACCCTAGTGTGTAAAGAACACCCGCTCACACTAATGCCTCATGATCTTCCTCGTTTATTGTTGCTATAGTCATCCCCAACACATTTAGTTGCCTCTCTCACATCTGCAAGCTATCAAACCACTACATCCATGTTACACGACATGTCAGTCATCTCACCATTGTCTTCATCTTTCCCTCTTTTTCACTTTCGTTTATTCCTGGCCTTGGGTTGTCTTCTCAACAACCCCCCCCCCCTTTTGGGAAAATTTACCCAATTTTCCCAATTTTCCTTTTTTCATTGTCCCTGCCCATTTTATGGGCGTGTTTAGCCTTTTTCTCCCTCATTGCCTTTGGTTGGATAAGCCTACCCTTGGATGGGAAAACCTACCCACTCCTAAGGTGAGCCTACCCTTGGGACGAGCAAGTGCTCCTACCCCTTGGGTGAGCCCGCCCTCGGGACAAGCAAGCTCGTTTGGGTGCAGGTGAGCCTGCTTGTTCTTGGGCGAGCTCGCCCATGCACATTCGGGCTTTCATGTGTCATATCACTCACATGGGGATAAGGACCTCCTTTATGAGGACCTTGTCTTATCCCCAAGGTACTTCCAATCATGTGAATTTAAAATTCACTTTTATTACTCCAAAATTTCTCTCTTCCCCATGATGATTAATGAGGAATTCAAAAATTCCTCACATGTAAACATCCTTCCCACATGGGGAGAAGAACTTCCTTTTCGAGGAAATCTTCCCCTAATCCCAAGGTACTTCTAAATACCTCAACCTCACATGTCCTCTTTCCACCTCATTTCCACATGGAAAGATGTGAGGGCTTGTGAGTCCTCAACTCACCACAACCCTTCATCTTGTCCATGTTGGTTAAATCCTAGCCATCCAAGTCTCTAGAGACTCTTCCCATAAAATAGAGGATTTTAGTCTCATTTTCATTTATTCACATTCATAATTTTCAAGCTCATGCATTCAACTCTCAAGCATTAAAAAAAAACACTTGCATTCTCATCCTCCATTTTCGCACTCTTCAATCTTTCATTTGCATGCATTTCCATACATTTATCAAAATACCCAAATCAATCATTGCATTCTCCATCTAATCTACATTATTTTGCATATCATTTTAGCTTATTTTCCATCAAGGAGCACAAATTGTCAAGATCAAAGGGCCAACCAAAGGATCAACTTGATTAAGGTATAATATCTCTTTTATCTTTCTTTTGCTCAAGTTCAACTAGGCTTATCTTGAGGTGGTGTTTTGTGTATTTCTCCTTTGCATTTTCTTTGATTTTGCATCTTTTAGGGTAGGAAATCATGTTGCACACAATTATGTATTTCTTTTTATTTTAATTAAACATAGGTTTTTCACCAATAAACAAGCTCCTTATTTTGTACATGTGGAAAAATAGTAGATTATAACAAAAATTGAAAAATATGTTTCTTCTAGGTATTGATGTCATTGATCTAGTAAAACATAGGAATTTCGATACATACAAAAAAAGTCATGTTGTATATGGTCCACCTGTGTCTAAATTGTAATTGGTTTGACTTCAAAGCTTAATTAAGAAAAAATATTAATAAAAAACTAAGAAACCAAATGAACATGCTAGATATCCTAATTACAAAGCTAAATTCAAAAAAATAAAATTTTATCCTTCATAGAAAAAAGGTTATGTTGTTTACGGTGAACATGTCACTCTTGAAAAATTGTGTTTACTATTAAAAACTAGTTTTTGAAGGAGATGGAAAAAGAAATGCAATTTGATTCCAAAAAAAATTTAAATTTTTTTTTAGAATCTATAAAAAAATGTCACAAATCAATAGTTTGCATCACCTTCAAATTCCTCATGGTTTAATAGCTATAGGTTCCTAAAAGTGAAAATTTAGTTAAAAAAATTTAGTTCAATGTCAAGTTTGGCCAAATAGTGTAAACCACTATTGTGAGATCGCCTAGAATGATAGGAAAAATGTTGTCTCAACCTTGCGATTATAATAGGTTAATATATTTGAGCACAAAGCGGAGGGGGTGGGGTGTAGGGGTACCCCCCTATGGGGATGTAGGGGCCATGCACCTCGAAATGGGTTAAGAAGTAGTTCCCCCAAAAGCCACCTTTCATATATATTTTATTAAGTTAAATCTTTACCATTCATCATTAGGTCATATATCTAATAGTGGAGATTATGTTGGCTTTGCTTTCCCTATAAGGAAACCCTAATTTATGAGGGTATTGTATTACACTATTGTAGTGTGTGAAATTCTAATAGCCGTTGAGTTGCCTCTAGATCTCTGGTTGGTGATACTCCTATGAAAATACAACTAGCTCATCAAATTGGGTCAATGAACAAGGTCCTATCGATAGAGCTCTGTCAGGCTGATGAAGTAAGGAAATACAAACCCAAGAAGGGATATTCAACCAGTAAGTTTGAGGCACCATTTCCAACATGCTCCCCCTTGACGAAGAACTTACTGGCTTCAAAAAAACTGAGATTATTAAATGTCATAGGCCCCAAGGCCCATCGAATTGGCACACCACCTAAACTTGTATGTCCTTACTAGTTTCATTAATTCATCCACAATATTTTCCAGAGTAACCACATTCTCAAGACTGACCTTTCCATCCTCTACCACATTCTATACAAAATGATACTACACATCAATATGTTTCATCCTAGCATGGAAAGTTGGATTTTTTGCCAAACAAATAGTAATCTGATTGTCATATCAAATAATAATTTTCCCTACATTGAACCAAATATCAGAACACAAATGTATAAGCCAAATGGATTCTTTACAGGCATATTTGGCTGCCATGTATTTTTCCTCAGTAGTAGATAAAGTGACTACAACTTGCTACTTGCTCATCCAACTAACTGCACCACCATTCAACATGAAGATGTACCCACTGGTGGATCTCCTACTGTCAATGTCCCCTGCCTAATTAAAATCCACATAGCCTAAAATTTTGATGGATCTCTATTATCCAACTAAGTTACCATGATAGCACAAAGCATACTAAGAGGTACCTTTTAAATATCTAAAACTCTTTTCACAACATCCTACTGTGGTCTACCTGGATTTTCCATAAAATGGATAAGTACTCCAAATAATTGGGCAATGTATAGCCTTGTATAGACCATTTCATACATTAAAATGCCAACTACACTTGCAGAAGGCACTCTGGTCATGTCTTCCATCTTAGTAGGATATTTTGGACAATCTTCAACATATAGCTTCGTTCCTTGCAACACTAGAACAACTAGTTGCTTGTAATTAGTCATACAAAATATCCCCAGGATAGTATTAATATACTTACTCTAGACAAGAAAAAGTTTTCTACTAGCTCTATCTTATTTTATTTCCATCCCCAGAATATACCTTGCTGCACCAAGATCTTTCATTTTGAACTTTGCAGACAACTAAGATTTTAGATCAGAAACCATAGTCTTACTATTTCCTATGAACAACATGTCATCAACATATAGGGAAATAATAAGCACTCGATCATTTTTAGTTTTCTAATACACATAATGATCAGATCTTGATCTTACAAATATCAATGACAAAAAAAAAGTATCAAACTTTTGGTACCACATTCTAGGAAATTTTTTTAACCATACAAAGATTTCTTTAACTTGCAAACCATTTTTTCTTTACCTTTTTCCACAAAGTTTTTAGGCTAGGAAATATAAATTTCTTCTTCAAGATCTCCATGAAGAAATGTTGTCTTCACATCCATCTACTCAATCTCTAAGTCATACGCTTCTACAAGTGAAAAAATAAATTTGATAGATGTCATCTTAGCTATAGGAGAAAATTTTTCACCATAATCAATTCCCTTTACCTAGGAATAACCTTCCACAACCAACCTAGCTTTATACTTTTCAACACTTCCATTCAGACCAAATTTTTTCTTAAATACCCATTTGTAGCCAATGGGATTTCTACCTTCAGGAAAGGGAACCAAATCCTAGGTTTCATTCTTTTTTAATAACTCGATTTACTCATTCATAGCTTCCAACCAAGAATTTGAATCATAAATTTCGACAGCCTCTTTCACAATCCTAGGATCATCAGTGCTTGTAATCAAAGCATAGGCACAATTTACATCCAACATGGAAAACTATACCTTTCAGATTTCCTCTTTTCACATGTAGACCTCTTCAAAGGTTAAGGATGAGGTTGTGGTTCTTCTTCTTTATAACTCTCAGAGCTGCTAGAACTCTCCTCAGCTTTAGGTACACTTTGTAGTTCCTCTTTACCTAGAGCTCAAGGAATTTCAACTACTTCTTTTCCTTCTTTCTTATCTAACTGCATATCCACTAAAGAAGGTTTCAACTCTTGAAATATTACACTTTTGTTGTACACAACTTTCTCAGTAATAGTATTTTAAAGCTTGTAGATCCTTTCACACCAATGTCATGGCCAATGAAGATGCATTTGACAACCTTGCTCTCCAACTTAGATCTTTTTTCATTTGGCACATAAACATATTCTTTATAGCCAAGAAAACAAATATGTATTAGAGAGGTCTTCCTACCAGACCACGCTTCTAAAGGTGTTCTATCAGCAAGAGCCAAATTGGGTGAACAATTATTAAGTAACATGTTGTAGCCACAACCTCAACCCAAAACTTCTACTCCAGACCAGCACTGCTCAACATACTTCTTGATTTTTCCATCAATATCCTATTTAACCTTTCAACAACTCCATTTTGCTATGGAGTGTAAGGTGTAGTTTTATGCCTTTTAATCCCACGGTCTTTGCAATACCTTTCAAAATATACAGAACAAAATTCACCACCATTATCCATCCTTAATCATTTAATTTTTCTTCGATTCTAATTTTCAACCAAGTTTTTAAACTTTTTAAAATGATTGAATAATTTTGACTTGCTTTTAAGAAAGTACACAAATGCCCTTCTTGAATAATCATCAATAAAAGAAACTTAATATCTAGAATTCGATAACGAAGGAACATTCATTGGACCAAAAAAATCAGAGTGAACATAATCCAGTATGCCAAAAGATTTATGAGGACTAGAATAAAATGAAACACAGTGTTGTTTTCCATATATACAATGTTTGCAAAAATAAAACTCAAGGTTACAATCAACAAACCCTTCTACCACGTTTTTATTTTTCAAGGCCCTTAAGCCTTTTTCTCCAATGTGACTAAGTCTATGATGCCACATCATGGTCTTCACTTTTGGGAGTGTCACATCTAAAGATTTTTTACCTAGAGGAGCATTTTTTTTCTTCCCTTCATGAGCAGCTTTATTTGACTTTACAAAGACATTGTTGCATTGGATTTCCTATGCGTCCAACTTGTATAGAGTACCAATATGAGCACCATTTTCTAGCATCATTGAACCTCTATTCATTTTGTAACCATCACCACTCAAGAAAGAAACCTACACGCCAACATCATTCAGCTTACTAACAGAAAGTAGATTATGAGCCAAACCTTGTATGTGCATTACACCATCAATTCCTTTAATTCTTCCATCAGGAAATTAGATTCTAACTCTTCCATGACCAAAAATTGCAAGAGATGAATCACTTGCCAGATACACCTTTCCACCAACATACCATTCATACTTTGTGAACCAATCTTTGTGAGATTTCATGTGAAAAGATTCACCTGAGTTAATCAACTAGACATCATTTGATGCCTGAGTTACCAAGGCTACAATGAAGGCATCTACATCGCTCAAAGAGGAATCATTTTCAGAAGAGTTATTCTTCTTTTTCTTTTTATCATCTTTGCAATCCTTTTTGATATGACCAATCTGCCCACAATTCCAACATTTCACCTTGAACTTCTTTCCAAGAGACTTTGATCTCCCTTTAGATTTGGACTTTGACTTCTTGTCTTTCTTTTTGCCTCTCTCATTTGATCTACCACAAACAAGGGCCTCCTTATCCATCTCAAAATATTCCCTTCGCATTTCTTTAGACAACAACGAAGCAACCACATCTTCCATCTTGAAAGTGGTTGTTGTACTTCCAATAGCCATCACAAAATGATCCCACGTGTCAAGAAAAGAGAATAACAAAAGCATATAGTGATCCTCTTCCTCTATCTTCACACCCACATAAGCCAATTGAATAATGAGCATATTGAATGTATTCAAATGATCAACCACAGACTCCCCTTCCTACATCTTTAAATAGTACAACTTCTTCCTTAAGAATAGCTTATTCACCAAGGAATTTCCCTAATAAATGTCACCAAGCTTCTTTTGGAAAGAAGATGCAGACTTATCTTCATGAACATTCAAGAGAACAGAGTCTTATCAACCCTTTTGCTTTTATGTTTGTGAGGTCCCAATATTCTTGTTTCATGCTTGATGGTTTGGTTCCCATAACAACAATCTAGATATCTCTATCAACCAACAGGTCTTCCATTTTGAGTTTCAACAACTCAAAATTGCTACCATTGAATTTCTCAATTTCTATGTTTTTGGATGTGCTTGCCATCTCAAACCTCTAACAAGTTTTCAAACAGATTTTTTGCAAGACTCCCACTAAACAAAATTAGCACAAAAAACTTGACTTAACCACAAGGATAACACAACTAGACAGGCTCTGATGTGAAAAAGCCTTCTAAATACCAATCTTACAGGAGAAAATAATGTAGATGACACTTTTAATTTTCAATTATAGTTACAGTTCATTTAAGAAACACATACACATGAACAAATAAACAATTTCACACACAAAATTGAACACCAAATTTACATGGGAAAACCCTTGCATTAGAAAAACCCATACACCAAGTAAAGTCACTTTGCATTACAGTAAAATGGATTACTTACAACTGTAGAACTTCACTTCTAGTGTTAACTCAAAATATAGTTGTTCCTCACACTGTTACAATCTTCTTCGAGATACAATGTTGAACAACATGAAAAACTATCATTCTATAGTCTTCGAACCACACCTTTAATTTCATTACAAAGTGATTCAATTGTTTATTGGTCGCTTCAATTATTGAGACTAGAAATGTTTTGGATTTAGTTCACCAATCGTAAATGTTCAAAATATATTGGGTCATCAGGGAAACACCTTCCACAATCTCTCCGATGACACCCAGTCCTAGTGATGTTCGTTCATTTGCCTTGTTAATTGTCAACTAGCTAGTAGTCATCCCTAGCCAATTATCGCTTTCCAACTAAGCAGTAGTCAGGTCCCACAATGTTGTTACTCATTAGTTATCCATCATTGTATTAGGAAGACTCCAAAACATCTCCCTTCGATATGAGAAAGTTCCTCCGATAATACTTCAAGTGGTCCCCACTATCTCTAGCTCGACATTACATCACCACCAGTCAACTACCTTTAGGTATCAAACCATTGGTAGGACTCAAGTCAAAGTCATACCAATGGAACATAGTCTCATTGATGATACTTCCCTTTACACCATCGTCGATCCATTGAAGAGACCCAAGGCAGAGTCCCACTGACGAAGCCATGTCTCGACGATAAACCTTCATAATACTCTGTCGTGCCATCGACAAGACTCAGAGTAGGGTCTCATTGACATCAACAAGTCTTGCAAATAGAACAAGTTTCCAAGTCAGGAGAAACCCGAACTTCAAAACCTCCAATTGGAGGTTAGGAATTTTCCAAAACCCGTGACATGCAATAATGAACTTGGTGAAAACATGAAGACTCATCAGGCCATCATTGGGACAGTGAACAAGGTCCCACCAGCAGAGCTCTGTTAGGTTGACAAAGTAAGGAAATACAAAATTGAGAAGGGATATTCAGCTAGTAAGTTTGAGGCACAAATTCCAACACATAGGCCCTACGAACTACAAGAATTAATTTGTCATTAATTGAAAATTATTTTCTCTCAAGGTTCTTAAAAGACCTTGTCAAAACCCTATAACCCTAAGGGATAGGGACACCTAGGGAATAAAATGGTGCCTCCTATATCATTCACTCACCCACCTTGATGTGTTGGAACAACTTATTCAACCCCAATATTTGTAGAATGGAAAATGTCTCTTGGAGCCTTTACACTGCTCTTAAATGGGGCATTTGATAGGAATGCATACAATATTTCCATAGTTAAAAAATATTGAGTTGATAAAATTTGAGAGAGATTATTATGGAGGGACCCCACATCCACTTGTGAGTCTAGAAGGAATATTTTTAGGCCCTATGAACTTTGAGAACTACTTTGAAGTAGATTGATAGTTTTTTTTCTCTCAAGTTTATGAAGAGACAATGTTAGAACCTTGTATCCTAGAGGGATCGAAATAATTGGGGAATGAAACAAAGTTTTCCCTGGCATTTAAACATCCATCCCAACATTTTGAAATAATTTTTTCAACACCACAGTTCACATAGAATGGAAAATAGTCCCATTGACACATTTACATTTCTCTCAAATGATACATTTTGCAAGAATGTATTTGTTCTTGCCATAGTCAAATGACATCGATTTAATTAAAATTGAGAGTTATTTTATTTTGGAGGGATCCCACATCCACCTATAGGTATAGAATAAAACATTAACAATCCCCACAAAATTTGAGAACTATCCCAACATATATTGATAGTTTTTCCTCCTAGGGCTCTTAAGAGACCCTACTACAACCATGTAGTCTAGGGGAATTGGCACACCTTGAGAATGAAATGAGACCTCTCCTAAAATTCACCCACCCACCGTGACTTGTTGGAATAGTCAATTCAACCACATGACACATAGAATGAAAAATATGCCTATAAGTTGTATGATAGTTTTGAAGGATTTTTTTAACAATAATTATTCTCTTCATCTTATTCAATCACCCTTTATTCTTATGAGATCAATAAATATAAAATAATTTCTCTATATATAAAAATCATATTGACATAAATTATTCACAAAAGAGCCACGCATTAACTATCTTGAAACCTTATGACAATCCTAAGTGTTGCAACATAATGAAAAATTGATACGTTGTTATCCTAACATTGTAATTATAGCTTTGTGCTTATCCTTACACCTTTAGTAGTCCATTTAATACTCCTTACTTTTAGTTGTAGAAGAGCTTATGATGTAAATTTATGGGCATGATTCCTTTTACTTGATATGAAAAATAATGTAAGATAGTTAAGGAAAACCCTATTGATTTCCTTTTGCATTTTGGATAATAATCATGTTTCCCACTTGATGATTTGTCTTGGAAATCTATAATTATCACCTACCTCCATCCTCTTGATATGCATGGTGAAATATTCAAATACTCTTGGACAAAACATTGGAAATATTGTTATGACTTCCATGAGTGTGACATTGGATTGTTATATGGATTTTGACAATGAGAAACCCTCCATTTTTTGGTGCAAATCTCATTTCAACCCTTTTTTCATCTCTCCAAACTCCACAAGGAAACTTCCAATCTCTATTTTTGTGGATATTTCATGACCTATGAGCTCTCAAATGGGATAATAATAGTCCAATATGACTATCACAACCATGGACTTCTTGAAATCCTTTTCTTTGTGTGATAATTTGAAAATGACCTTTTAAAATACTATATAAATCATTTATGTGAGATTTGGAAATGCCATGGAGATCACTCAAAGAAGATGGTTTTATGGGATATTGGGAATTGAAGAATGGGCATATATGGTATATCCAACTTAGGGTTTCTAGGTACACTTGAGATTGTTTTGGCTAAGATTTTGTATTGAATGATTGGTTTGTTGAACATTGTATGTTGTGTTCTAAATCAAATTATTCCACCTAGAATTTGCCATAGCTAAGAGGATCTAAATTAATGTGATCTTCTCAAGGTAAGACTTGTCATTTCTAAAATTTTCTAAAAGTATTACTTGACTTTTGATTTGAAATATAGATTTTGAAAGTTGACTATAATACATACAATTTTTTTAATATCAAATTTTATATTCTAAATGTTGATATACATATTTATTAGAAAAAAATTCTTTTAAAAGTACTTAATTACCCCTTAAAATATCATATTAGATTGAATATAAAAATTATCAAGAATAATACATATAGAGGATCAATTTTTATTCCTTGAAATACCTAATTTTAACACCATCAACAAATTTTTCTCTATATATACTCACTACTCTCAATTAATAAGTCTAAATTAATTTAGACTTATGTATACATTTGTTCTCTTATGCATACATGTTAGTAACTTAATAAAACCCATAAAAAAGAAATACAAATAAAAAATACAAAACTCCAACAATTTTTTAGATTTTAAAATATTATATGACATATAAACATAAGCTAGAGAACTACGGTACCAGGATGAGCTCTCCATCTCAATTGAATTTAAAGAAGGGCTTGAAAAGGCCATCTCTGTAATATATAGCACCCATGTAGGCCATACAGTGTTGCTGTTAAGGGGCCGGATGTATGTGGTTGTAGGGATGGTTCCATGGAGGAAAGACAAGGCTGTCGAGAGACAGTGTGGCGTCTAATGTAGGACATACCCCACAATGGAGGAGTCCAAAAGTTTCTGAAAGCTGCTCAACTGCAAGGTCCTGAGCTGTAAACGTGGTTAGGCTTGGACTACCGGCAAGGTTGATGCAAAAGCAAATGGTCGTCTGTCAAAGGCCTATGGGCCCGCAGGGAAGGACTAACCTGCAATAAGGAGCTGATTCACCCCAACAGACCACAAAATATCTAACTAGACATGTTATTATCTCCATCATTTTAAATTGTATATATTTTGTATTGATATTTCAGATCATATTTTATGATTCATTATTAGGAAGAGGAGAATAAAGATTTGGATAGTAGGCAATCATTTTAAAAGGAAAGGAGGTGACGAGAAGATTAGATTGTGCTCAATCATCCATAACTAGGAAGAGAAGAGTAAAGATGTGGAATCCATACAATAATTTAAAAGGAAGGGAGGTGGCAAAGATGACCAGATTGCACTCGCTGATCTATCATTAGGAAGATAATTATTGCTACTGATGGATCATTGAACATGATCTGGTCCTCTTGTCACCTCCCTTCCTTTTAAAGCTATTGTCTGTAACCATATCTTTATTCTCCTCTTTTGATGATAGATCACAAAGTGTGATTTGAAATATTGATGCAAAAATACATACAATTGAATCCACAAGAAATCTTAATGAAATAATTGTTTATTTGTATAAAAAAATTTATGAGTGTTAAGTAGATTATTCATGTTTATGAAAGATGGTCTACTCATGAAATGCGAAACAATGAGATTGGCTCAAAAAGTATGTTGTCGAATCTTGATGAAATCACATTATCCGACACACTATGAAAAACAACACCTACTTTATAATACATAGATTGTTTAAAAAAATGGATCATGAAATCACATTTAAAGCCATATATTAGGCTAAGCCTAGGGAAATAATGATTTTAGAGAAAATTACAAGTCGTTCAAAAGATTATCCACCTAAAACATTATATCTTTAAAATAATACTTTGTAATAAGGCTTTAAAGGCCAATTATAGGTAGTGGACTATGACCATCCTGTTAAAATCCAAGATCAGACGTGCAAACCAGAAAATACCTTCCACAAAGATAAAAACAGAAACAACAGAGCAATTTGCATGAAGATGTGCAAATGACTAATATTCAGGAATTGAGTAAATACAAGAGATGAATTGCTTTATAAAAGCAATGTATGCATAACCCTAAAATGAAACCCTAGTGTGCACACTTAATAATTAATAAACAATTAATTACTAATGTGTCTGAATTTAGCTGAAGTAAAACTAAAGTGATAAGTGACTTAATTAATTAACCAACATGATTAAATTAATTAAGTGAAATAACTTATTACTCTACGGGGTTTTGTCCTATTGGGTTTTCTCCTCTTTCTCATTCATTGCATTTGTACATGGGTATCTGATCAGGCCTTGTTACCGAGATCCATCTTTGCTTTCATGCATCTTTTACCTAGTGTTTTAGCTACTTCCTAAGTTCATCTTAAGGGGGGGTGTTAGAGTAATAAGTTATTTCTCTAGCACATCCAACTTAGAGTCCCATCTATTATTTGGAAAAAAATCTTAGTTTCTTGAATACATTTTCAACCTAATTTGACACTATTGATTTAATTTCAATCCTACTTCATATGCTATTGACCATCAAATCCACTTGATGAGGAAAAATAGATAAACTAAGTCATGGAAAGTTATCTTGCCTATCCAATAGAGCCCATTCATGTCAATAATATGTGGGAGAAAGATGATGACCTAAGAGAGGACAATGTTACCATCTTTCATGAATTTGGGAGTACTAAAATGAGCTATTAGTGTGGCCTTGTCTTCGGCCATTACATTGGGAATGTTCATGAGGTTGATCATGACATGGTGATAAATGTGGAATATCAATAATTATATGAGGTGGCTCTTGAAGTGGTCCACCTCTAACCTCTATTCAAACATTATCTAAAATCATATAGTTTGGCCATGCCAAAAAATTAAATCTAAAGTTCAAATAAAATAACCTTCAAGAAAAAATAAATTTAAATTTCTACATCCCACAAAATATAAAGAGGTAGCCCTCCAAAGAAAAATGACTTGTTGAAAATATAATAGATCCATCAAAATGGTTCCACATGCATGTATTTGATTAAAAAACAATCAAGATTGTATGAATTTGGTACCATGTCAAGGTTTTTGACCTTTAAGATGCACGAGGATATAAATTAGTCATAATCCAAATCAAGAAATTTCTATAACTAGATAATGTGAAACTAATTTTATTGATTGAATAAATAATAAGTTAAAAATAAACATCTTATTAGGAACACTTACATCAAAATTACATATGATATTGGTGCTAAGATAGACTCCAAATTAAGCTTGGGTGAAATGAATTTACATACCTAAAATTTTCAAACATTAGAAATGCATTTTAAAGTGGTAGGCCTACATGTGGGGTATCATAAATTTAGCTAATTTATATTTTTTAAAAATAAATAAATTCCTAAATAGATAATTTACACCTTGTAAAAACATTGAAAGTTATATTTAAATAGCATTAACAATGGGGAGCTAGTTGTTATCTTTAGTTAAATGAAGCTTAAGAAGTCAACTAATAAATTGGAATGGATGGAATATTGTGAAAACTTATAAAAAAAGATCTTTTAGAATTAAATACAATGGTGCATGATTTTTGCATGCATTTTCCTTGAGCTATTTTAATTTAGTTAACTAGTGGGATAAGGTATTGATATTGTGATAATTGACAACAAAACTGACATCTAGATTTGTTGATTGTGTCTAACCATAGTCCTTAGAATCATTTATATCTCTTAGGATAATATGATGTTATTGTTGGCATGATAATTTTATAGGGTGTGAAATTAAATAATTTGGACATTATGATTATAGATAAGAATATGTAAAAATTTATAAGGGAGAGACAAACACCAAAAATTACAACTATTTTTGGATTGTAAATTTATGCTAATCTCTTTCATTGCATACTAAGAATATTGAATATCAATAGGTTTCAAAGCTTCCTTTTTATTTTTAGGCATTCCATAATATTTTCTCTCCATATGTAACTTTAATTATTTCATTCCATGAGGATATCCCCAACAATAACTATTATGGTTTACTTTATTTTAAAGGTTTCTTATATGGTTGACATTGTGAGGGTATCCTCAATACCTCAATATTGTAGCCCAAACTACATCCATTGTTTTCTTTGAACAAATCTTCATCAAAAGATTAAATTCAAATTTAGTTACCTTAGTTACTTAAAATAAGAAAAAGAATATACCTATTATTTCTCTATAAAGTGCTCTATAGGTGTCATAGTTTGCTATTGTTCTATTGTTGCTTTAGATTTTTAGATTCTTCCTATCATCTATTCTACTTGATCAAACTAATAACATTGTAAATTTTTTTATGAAGTATTATATAGGATTGAGATCCTTGAGATATTATGACATCATTGTTTACTTGCGGGGCCTTTGACAAGGTGATTTATGTTAAATTTCTCCATGTGACAAGTTTAGGTATTCTAAATTCACTCTAGATATTTATAATAACTATGATTTTAGAGTGACTATGTGAAGTGATATATGAAATCTATCTAGGGGTAATTATGTACTCATCTCCATTCAAATCATGATATAATATTATCAATGAACTAAGTTAAATATGTTTTGTAATTTAATCTTCCCTATGATAGAAACCTTTTTGAATGCTATACTCACATCTTAATTTTTTTTTTTAAATGAATTTAAAATTATGAGTTCTTAATTTTTTTATCAACTCCAAAAGAGTTGATAGTTTGTTGTCAAAATTAAAAGGAATGGTAACTAATCTACAAAAAATTTCCTTTTGATGGAACACAATTTACAATTTTACGAGTATATAAAAAAATGCACTTGGTAGAAGAAGAGAGGATACTCTTTTTTTTAAATACATGATTAACATCTTGGTTCATGTGAGTTTAGTATATAGATTATATGGTTGTAAATAGTGGGTGACCACATAGTATGGGATATGCATGTGATATGCATGGCATTCACTAAGTAAATACTATGTAATCACAACACAATACTTTTGTAAACTTTATGTTGAAGTTAGATATAAAAATAATAATTTATATTAAAGATAACGGGGTACATGAGTGAGAAAATTGATTTAGTTAAAAGGTATGAGATTAAGCATATGAACTTGCATTAACTCCTTAATTGTAATTTCAGTATGCATTTTATGTAAGTTTGATATTGAATTGTCTCTATTTTTTATCATGTTATTAACCTTTTTTTTTGGGAACCTACTTGTGAATTTAAAATTGAACAAAAAATAATTATTGAAGGATTATCTACAATTTTACAAAATATATCATAGATGAAGTAAAAGTGAAATAGAGCCATTATGATGTATTTGATTATAAGTAAAAATGGGTTTATAAAAATGACCAAATCATTTTATAGAAAAATATCCCAAGATGGAAAAAATGGATTTCATAAGATATGAAATGACCAACAGGTATAAAAAAACACAAGTATAGCTAAGCTATCAAACACAAGACAACATCTGAAGATTTATCCTAAATACTAATGGTAAACTAAGCTCTATCCAATTGCACTCCCTTAACTTGAGTGTGACTAAGAGATAGACTTGAGAATACTTTTCTTCCACCTTTGGACAATAATCCATAAAATATAGGTCTCTAAGTCCTCAAATTGAGAAGTGGGGAACTACCATAGATGACTTGATATGGAGCATCAAGTGTGATGAGAAGAATGCTTCACTGAAATTTTTTTAATTGTAATAGTTTGGTGCCACTCCAAATTAGAGGGAAATTTAGGAGCAATGATCAGAGTCATTATGATGTTGATAATGCAATAAAATAATGTATTCATAACCAATATCTTCATTTATTGACTAATTTTTATTTTATGAGTTACCATATTTACTCTTTCCTAATTTCTTAATATATATACCCACTACTCCCAATTGATTGATCTAAATTAATGCGTGTTTATGTATCATCTTTTCCCTCAGAAATATGTAATTTAATAAAACCCATACAAATAGAGAATACAATCTCCAACCATTTTTGAAGATTTTAAAATATTATATGACATATAAACATAAGCTAGGAAACAAAGATACCAGGATAAGCTCTCCATCCTAATTGAATTTAAAGAAGGGCTTGAAAAGGCCATTACTGTAACGTATAGCACACATGTAGGCCAGATAGTGTTGCTGTTGAGGGGCCGGATGTATGAACTTGTTGGGATGGTTCCATGGAGGAAAGACAAGGCTGTCAAGAGACAGTATGGCGTCTAATATGGGACATGCACCACATTGGAGAAGTCCAACAACTTCTGAAAGCTGCTCAACTGCAGGGTCCTGAGCTTTTAACGTGGTTGGGCTTGGACTGCCGGCCAGGTTCAGGCAAAAGCAAATGGTCGTCTGTCAAAGGCCTATGGACCCCAGGGAACGTCTAACCCGGAATAAGGGGCTGGTCCACCCCAACAGACCACAAAAAATCTAACCATGAGATGATATTCTCAATGATATTAACTTTAATTGTTTTTTTCTTGAGAAACATTACTAATTTCTTAAAATCAAAACCTATTCTTTAATGCTGACCAGAAAATGATGGTTTAAGAAACTTACAGTTCAAAATATTCCATTTTGAAAGTAAAGTAGTAAAGTAGTTTCTATGATTTAAAGTTAATTTTTTTGGAAAAATATAATTTAAAATATTTAAAATATATAATTAAGAGTGTTTTTTAAATGAATTGTGTATATTTTGTATTTGATATTTCAGATCAGATTTGATGATTTATCATTAGGAAGAGGAGAATAAAGATATGTATTGTAGACAATAACTTTAAAAAAGAAGGGAGGTGATAAGAGGATTATATTGTATTCAGTGATCCATAATCAAAAAGAGGAGAGTAAATATATAGAATCCATATAATAACTTTAAAAGGAAGGGAGGTGACAAGAGGATCAAATCACACTCAATGACCCATCATCAAGAAGATAATTATTACTAATGATGGACCACTAGATGCAATTTGATCCTCTTGTCACCTCCCTCCCTTTTAAGGTTATTGTTTGCAATCCATATCTTTATTCTCCTCTTTTTGATGATGGATTACTAAGTGTAATTTAAAATGTTGATGCAAGAATACATATAGTCAAGTCTATAAGCACTCTTAATTATTACTAATAGTCTATGAAAAACTCATGCCAATACTCAAAACTTATTTTTTAATGTTGATTAGACCACACAAATATGTTTTTTTAGTGAAATGGTTATCTATTTATATACAAAAACAAATTATGAGTGTTAAGTGGATTATTCATGCTTATGAGATATGGATTACTCATGAAATGTCAAACAATGAGGTTGACTCAAAATCTATGTAGTTGAAACTTGATAAAATCACATAACTTGATACACTATGAAAAACACCACCTACTTTATAATACATAGATTGTAAAAAAAAAATGGGTCATGAGATCACATTTAAAGCCATATATTATGATAATTTTAGGGAACCAAGAATTTTAGAGAAAATTACAAGCAATTCAAAAGATTACCAACCTAAAATATTATATCTTCAAAATAGTTATGTAATTTAAGGCTTTAAAGGTCAGTAATAGGTGGTGGATCATGACCATTTGACTTAGAGTCTCATCTATTATATGATGAATTCATATTTTCTGGAATGCATTTCCAACCTAATTTGGCATTATTGATTTAATTGTACTCCTACTACATAGGCTATTGACCATCATAATCCACTTGATGAGGAAAAATAGCTAAAGTAAGCCATGAAAAGTTGTCTTGCTTATCTAATAGAGCCCATTCATATCAATAAGATGTGGGAGAAAGATGATGGCCTAAGGGAGGATAATGGTACCATCTTGAATGAATGCAAGACTATTAACAAGAGCTAATATTGTGGCCTAAAATTATTACCTTTAATTTCAATCTATTTTTTTAAGTTACTAATTTACTAAAATCAAAACCTATTTTTTAATGTTGACTAGACAATGATGTTTCAAGGAACTAATAGTTTAAAAGAATTTTTTTTTAAAGTAATTACATAGTGTTTATGAAAAAGTTAATTTTTATGAATATATCGTTTTAAAAAAATAAAATTAATAACTAAGAGTGTTTTTTAATTCAATTGTGTGTATTTTATATTGATATTTTAGATCACAGTTAATGATCCGTCATTAGGAAAAGGAGAGTAAAGATGTGGATTGTAGATAATACCTTTAAAATAAAGGGGACAAGAGGATCGTATCAGTGATCAATCATCAAGATGAGGAGAGTAAAGATGTGGATCATTGAATTGCAATCCACATATTTACTCTCCTCTTCTTGATGATGGATCACTCATATGATCCTCTTGGACCATGTTCCTTCTCTTTAAAGGTACTTTTTTGTAGTACATATTTGTACTCTCATTTTCCTAATGATGAATCATTAAGTGTGATATGAAATATCGACACAAAATGCATGGAATTGAATTAAAATACACTATTGATTATATATATATATATATATTTAAATATATTTTTCCAAAAAAATGTAATCCAAATATTTACTCTCATCTTCCTAATGATGGATCAATGAGTTCAATCTAATACTTTTTTAAAGGAAATATATGCATCCACCCAAGATAATTTCCACATAACCCAAATATATAAATATACGCAAATAAGTATTCAAAATCCATATGCAAAAGAATAAACAACATACCATCAAAGATGCCACAAGATATACCCAAGAAAACCCTCAAGGGGAAAAAACTCAACCTCCAAAAGCATCCATCACTCATGTATTATTCATCAATAAACATTACAATTATTATTCAGAGTTCTCCACGAATACCTTTGAAACATCGAGCCCTCTACAAGCACTCCATGTAAAAAAACATGTAACCACACATCTTATGCCATGCTTCAAACCTCACAGCTAACAAGAGATGTTCTCAACCCCTTAGCCAAAATAGCTAAGACAACTAGCCAACCTTGGACAACTACCCATGTATTTGATTTTATAGAAACAATCTCACACAAAACCATCAAGTGGTATTACATAAAACCATGTGACCAATGGGTATGTGCAGGATCATCATGGAAAAAACAGGCCCTTAAGTGGTAACAAAATTTAAAAAATCAGAGTTAGGCAACTTGACGTAAAAATTTGAATAAGTTATCTATATCATTTCAAAAATATGTAAGAATAGAATCTGTAGAAAATTGAATGTAGTTTCTAAACTACTAGGTTTATTTTAAAAAAAAAAATCTATTTGGTGAAAATTTGAAATTTCAATGCAGTAGTACTTAAATTTCAGGGAAAAAATAAGAAGTAGGTGTTTGTCTAACCACCCTAACCACAATAAAATTATGATATTTTTTTATAAGATTGTAGATATAAGTAGAGGAATTTTTAATTACAACTTTTAAAAAATATAAAAACTCGTATGTCTGACCACCTTAACTTGGTCAAAAATTTATGAAATTAATTTTTCTTCTTTTAATCCTATAGTATACGAAGCATAGAATGTGACGCATGTTTTGGATTAAAAAAATGTGATATCGTTTTAAAGATATAGTTGTTTTTAAATCAACAGGTATCAATTAGGATTTTAATTGTAATTCAAATAGAAAAATAATAATAATAATTTATTAAATTCAAAGTAAAGCATAATTCATATTGCTGGAAAGTTGAGAATCTCCTTTAAAAACCATTTTCTTTTCATCAATCTTGGGTAAGAAAAAGGTCATTAGCCACATACCCTACACATACCCATCATATTGCCACTTTTTGGCCCATCATGATCTTGCACATACCCCAATACTATGAGAGCTTACAAAATAATTAACCCCCACATTTAATTCTTGGTACTAAGTTTTCCCAATATTAAATATTTTTCCCATGTGCAACACCACATTAAATATTTAATATAATGTTACATACAACACATAAAGTGGCCCCAAGAATGCTAATCCATGTGATGTATGTATCCATATATCCCCTAGGTGTATCATATAAGAATAATATTATATTATAACATTATGCAAGGTGTACACCACACCTTTTTCCTAACATTCTACCACTTGTTGTATACATTGCATAAGGGGTAAACAAGTAAACTCAAACATGAACAAGGGAACAATCCCTCTAGACACATATACCATTAAGGAATACAAGTGATATATATGATCCATCAAGGTACCTAGAACAAGAATCAAGATGACCACCATCTCAGGCATGAATACTCTCATTGTCCATCATGCCAATGCACAAAGATAAGAAGCCATCCAAAGATATTCCATACTGTCTATCCCAAAGAAGCATAAGTCTTGCTTCCAATTGATGTCCCAATACACAAACACTCAATCCAAAGGTAACAAGTATGTATCAATAGCTATCAAGATATAATCACCATAGCTAAAATAACACCCACAAAAAATGCTAACACATCCAACTATCCATTTCTCAAAGGTATACAAATCATAACAATTGAACCACATGCCACCAACATATAGAACCCATGTAACATGCGATCACAAGCTCTAAGTGCCAAAAATATTAATATGATGAACGTACACAACTAGGAACTCCCATTTCATAGATAATGCCAAATATGAAAATGATCAAGGAATCCAAAGTTCCACCAATAGCAACACATAGAAGGTGTAACCAATATCATGTACTACCAAGGAACATCCATAAAGATATGATGCAAATCCTGCAAACCAATATGCTACAATACATCTCTCACCACAAGTCTCCATAACTCTCCCAAGTTCTTCACACCCAACAAAGCAAAGAGATAAAGGAACATCCATGTCATCACCAAAGAATAATGAACAACACATGACCACAAACATAGTGATCACCATAGCTCCACACAAGATCTCGAAACCAATGGAATTTGAATACAAACATCCAGGAAGAAGAACAAGACCAAATTGAGAATGTGCAAAATAAAACATGTAGCATGGATTTCTACACACACCTCTAACTACCAAGCTATGATAAGTATGATCTCCTCCATAAAACCCCAAAGAGAATAATACTATCCACATCTAACCATAACCAAGATGTATGTATCTCAAACCAAATTGATTTCAAAAACCAAGGGAATAAGCCCAATAACATCTAAAATCAACATCAATGAATAATATTACAATGCATAAGGAGATAAACATGCCAACATCCCTCAAATGAACCCTCCAAAAATAGAAAACTATAGCTCAAGATCTATATATACATGAGAAAATAAATCATAAAACATAATGCATTTGAAATTAACAATGGGAAATACCACTCAGATGATAAACCACTGAGTAGACCAAAAGTGGGGAATGAGATTGCTCCTCCAAGATGTCCAAGTCATCATGAATCATCTAATAATAATATCCTCATAGGTCCATATTAAACTCACATAAAACTAAGATTTAGGCTCCTTAGGCTTCCAGTTGAAACCTTATCAATGAGTAATCATCTCAACAAGTGTCTCTAACTGAAAGAGATCTCTTAGCTGACTATGTCTTGAAGTATCCATGAGCACTTTTAACCAATCAATCCATGCCAAACTCAATGCAACATAGCACCATCATGAATCTCTCAATAAAATGATCAATGTACTTAATACCAAGAGAACCAACCAAGATCAAAGTCAAAAACCTCAATAGTTGAATCAGGAACTTAGCCATGACACCATGATCTCATATCTTCTCAAAAGATCATATGCTTCAATGAACATATCATGCACCTGTATTATGGAAACACTCTAATCTAGAATCAAGAGTACATCATGGAATAATACATAACCATCCTATCAAACAAGGATCACATGTCAAATGAAAAAATCATGATACCTTAACCAAAGACTAAAGAGCCCTCCATGGCTAACTAAAATGCCAACATCTCCAAACCACATGAAGATAACTATCTCATGTCAAGAAGATCAGCCACCATCAAATGGTGAATCCACATCATCACCAAAATCTCCCACTAAATGGTGATACTAAGATATTCATGGAAACATGACATCTACCCTCTAAATGAAGGTCCTACATTGCCCCAACGTAATCAAAGAACTACAAATTGAGCTCCAAGAGTGAAGAGTCAAACCATGATCTCAAAAACCAAGAATATACAACACCACCAAACCATCATTTCCACTAGCTCTCACTTCAACATGTAATCAAGCTATCTATGACATCAAGATAACAACCTCCTCAATGAATATCAACCAAAGGCCCTCACATAATCAAATAACTCAATCACAACATGAACTTTGAAAAGGAAAAGTAAAACCATGATCCTAAAGCTAAGAAGATACATCAGCACAAACCAAATAAAAAATAATACAACACCACCAACAATGCACTTGCATAAACAATCATGTCATGCCAAATTCCCTAAAGCACAAGGAACATCCATGACACCATGATCACCACAAAATGTAATAGAAATAAACTCCAATTATGTCACAGATGTTTGTATGAGATAGTCAACTACATAGATCCTGCATAATGACTACACCTGTTAATACCATCTCTCATCCTCAACATGATAGCCAAACCAACAAAACAAGTGACTAAACCAAGCCAAAAATATAAATCTACAACAAAATTGAAGCATTTATGGGCATAGACAACTCACATCCAAGTCATTTATGCAACCTATACATATAGACCACCTACAACACTGCACAACTCATAGATCCACAAATGCAGCATACAAATCCAATAACATACTGATAACCATGTAAAATGAGAGTAATAGGAGATGTATATGTGAGTATACAATGAATGCAACATCAAATCACCGAGATTCGAATAGCCATAAGATTCCAAAATCACCATAGTCCAAAGAACCCATAAATAACTCACATGGAAATAACAATAAATAAATCATTTTAAAACATCTCCAAACCTAATCCACTATGTAGTGCTCTGAACAAGCTTTCTATCAACTATAAGAAGTCTAAAATTCATCTTCGTATGCACAATTTATGAACTCTCCTAGCCCAAAAGGAACATTTGACTTCCAACACGAATTTCACTATCAAAATATTAAAATTTGAAAAAAAACACTGATATGATAGTGTAGTTCTCAAAAATTCCTTCTCAATGAGTATAAGAAGCCAAAAAATGGACATTGTGGGCGAAAGTTATGCCCCCTAGAAAAAAATTGCACACTTTTCATACATGAAGGAAAACTGGTGGTGGCAAGGTGGCTAGCTGATGGTGGCAATGACATCCACAAATCATCCAAACCTGACGGATATATTAAATTAATAGAAAATTATTAGATTTTAAATTTTGGAAAACTTATAAAATTTTAAATGGCAGAATAATTTTATGACCCCCATGGGGGGCTTCATCCAGAGCCCCATCGAATCAAGGAATGGAGTCGAGTGCCAAAGGCCTCATCAGCGTGACAACCCTATTGATCAGGGACCCTATTGGTTGACAGGGTTGAAAACCTTGTGGGTGTCAATACCATATCAGTATAGGGGTACCATGGGTGGGGGGGAGGAAGGGCAAGATCACTCCCCCCCCACTCCCTACCCACAATATATATTTTTTAATTTTAATTATTTTTTATTCAAATTGGGATTTAAATTAAAAATTACAGGGAATTTTCTTTTATAGGGTAGAGAGGGAAAAAAATTGCATTTTATTTCATAATGGCCAAAATAGGCCAAATTTTATGTCAATCTTCATCCCTAGAGCCTTCTAGATCCAATAGTGAGGTTTGTTTTGTCCCAAGGGGTCATCTAAAATATTTCCCCTACAAAACCCTCATAATGAGCAACCATAAAAAACCATTTTTCCAAAAAAGATTGATAAATCCATATTTGCAAAAAATAACCAAAAATCTACAAACCCAAAATATCAAATCTATAAAAACCAACTTGCAAAAAACCCTCATATCTTGCAATATCTTCATTCTTTCCATATAAGCCTTGGATTCGAGTATGCACTAGATCTACTCCAACCAGGGTTATACAAACCATATCCATGGATTTGATACTAAATGATAGGAAAACATGCATCCACCCAAGATAATTTCCAAATAACCCAAATAGAGAAATCTATACAAACAAGTATTCACAATCCATATGCAAAATAATAGACAACATACCATCAAAGTTGACACAAGATGTACCTTGGAAAAACCATCAAGAGGGAAAAACCTAGCCTCCAACAACATCAATCATTCATGTATTATTCATTAATAAATATTACAATACATCTTCAAAGTTCTCCATGAACACCTTTGAAACTTCTATTTAAGTTTTTTTAAGTGTTAAAGCTTTGTAATGTTTTGCATTATTATCCTCTCAAGATTAGTGTAGGAAGTTTTTCCGCTACCTTAGGGTCCTTACAAGTGGTATCAAAGCTTGATCACCTTTGGTTTTAGTTATGGGTTGGTGGGTTTCTTGAACTAATCCAAATTTGAGTGGGATCTTGTGTAGAAGACACTTTGTGATCTTTTTATAGGAATTTTTAAATGGAAATTTCATCAGGGAGAATAGAGGTGGAGAAAATTTTTGGAAATAATTTTGAAATGTGGAAGCTGAATATGGAGGATTTGTTGATAGATCAAGATCTGTGGGATGTTATTTTTGAGAATGTTTCAAGACCTACAGATCCTACTCAGGATGCTCAATATGATGTTATGGACCATAAAGCCAAGGGTTTAATCAGATTTTGTTTGGAAGACTCTGTTTTAATTAATTTCCATGAGGATACCTTTGCACATAAACTATGGAAGAAGCTTGGTGAGATGTATCAGGAAAAATATTTAGTGAACAATATTTTCTTGAGGAAGAAATTGTATTCCTTGAGAATGGAAGAGGGTGGATGAATAACAAACCACTTGGAAACATTCAATATGTTGGTGGATCAATTGGCATCCATTGGTGTCAAAATGGATGAGGAGGAAAAATGTTAGATCTTGCTTTGTTCTTTGTCTGATTCGTGGGATTCTCTTGTTATGGCTATTGAGAGTACTTCTGTTATTTTGAAGATTGAAGATGTGATAGAATCTTTTCTTTTTGAATAAATGAGAAGGAAGGTATCCATCACTACCAAGGAGGCCCTAGATGTTCATGGAAGACCTAAGGAAAAAGGAAAGAAGAATGAGAAGCATGTAAAATCCAAGTCTAGGGGGAGATCTAAATCTCCGGGAAAGTCCAAAATTATTTGTTGGAACTACAGTAAGCTTGGACATGTTCATAAGGAATGAAAAGAAGAAGAGAAGAAATTTGATTTTGATTATGAGTTTGAGAAGGAATATGGTGATGCATTCATTGTAGCTTTGGCGACTTGTGCAGGTAATGATGCATGGCTAATTGACTTAGATTCATCTTTCCATATGACCTTTAATAGAGATTGGTTTTGCGAATATGAAGAATTTGATGGAGGTAAGGTGTACTTGGGTGATGATTCTCATTTAGACATTGTTGTTTGTGGTAAAGTTATAATTAGGTTTCTACATGATAGAATAAAAGAATTAATGGTGTGTTGCATATCTTTGGATTAGCAAAATATTTATTATTTATGAGAAAACTAATATATGTAGGTGTGCAAGTAGTATTTTCTAATGGAGGATGCAAGATGGTTAGATGTGCTATGGTGATTTCTAGAGGTGTCAGATATGGCACATTGTATAAGCTATATGCATGCACTGTTGAGTTCCATAGTACTTCTATGAAACGAAAGTTTGTGGAAGAAGTGATGGTTTCACCTTAAGTAGATGGTCATGGATTTTGGGTACCCAAGGGTTCTCTTTCTTCTAAAAAAAAGTTACTTGCAGAGAAAACTATGTTATGGCACCAAAGACTTGACCACATTGGAGAAAAGGGTCTAAGGACCTTGAAAAATACAAACCTTGTTAAAGGTTTTCCTAACTATAATCTTGAATTTGATTTTTTTGAGAATATTCAAGAAAATTACAAGTAGGAGGCATGGTGTTGATGTGGAATGAAATATTTGAGGATAAGGGAAAACATGGAAAGTTTGATGCATTGTGGCTCAGCCATTATCTGATCAACAACACTCATGGTGAAGATTCATATTTTCTACAAGATCTATCAGGTGAACTTCTTGAACTACCAGTACATGGATAGTTCTTGAATCCATATTTCTCTTGAAATATTCTCTTTTCCATGTACATTTTAAGTTTTGTATATCTCTGTATATACGTGTGTTTTCTTTGGTTGGGTCTAGTTTTTCTACCTTCTCCAAGTAGTTCCTGGTTTTGGTTCTCTGTGATTGGTTTGCTTCAACCTAAGATTTTGTGATCTCACTCTTTGTGGAAGAACAAACATCTCCAATAGGAGCCACTAGTTGAACCTCTAAAAACCCTTGCATTCCACTGATAAATTTTGCAAAATTTGGTTGTTTTCATGATCTAGATGTGTCTTAGGGTTTAGGGTTTCACTCACTGTCATGTTTTAGGGTTTTGTGTCTCTAAAACCCTTTCTAAAAATCCTAAGTATAAATCTCTTTTCTATTGTTCTAATTTATTGTTGACTTACTATCACTTGTTCCCAGTCGCTTAAGTCATAACCTATGCCTTTGAATCCATTCATTCACTGGCCCCTCAATCCTAATGTTTCTGGTCACTAACCATTGGATTATTTAATTGTTGCTTTATTTAATATGATTCACCACTCCTTTTAATGTTTTCCAAAATATAGATCCTAAGCTTAGGGTTTTAATATTTTACCATTAGTCTAATTTTTTGGACTTAATTTTTATGTCCCTTTCCTTCATATGCATAGTTTTCCCCCTTTTAAGTGCTAATAATTTGCACGTGTAGATATAAAGTTTTATGTAGGCCATCTGATTGGTGTGATCAAATCCTTATCACTCCTCGTGCCCCTATTTGATTTTATTTCCTATTAAAATATTCACACAGGATAGCGACGAGTGCTACATGTCATATTTGTCAGTGGGCCCTATCATCTTCAAAGGCAACGGTTGTTAAGATTTGGTGAAATCAATGGTGGATATGGAATGATGTGGTTGCATCTAGATTGTTTCCCACCAGCCTGCTTGATTTTACTATTCCTTAAAATAATCTCATGGGCTAGTAGTTGGATGACATGTGTCCCTTTGTTAGTGGGACCCATTGAGCTACACAAGGAGTGAACACTCTGTTTAATGAGATCAATGGTCAAGATAAAGTTATGTGGTTAAATCCGAACTACTCCCCATCAGCCTATAAGGGACCCACCTCTATCTCCCATCTCTCAATGGGGAAGCAGGGAGATTCCACATGGAACGATCAAAGCCATTGAAGGAACTATATAAAAGGGAAAATATTATGGAAACTTTAACTTATGGATATAAGTCTTAGGGCATGCCATCTAGTGTAGTCCACATTGCCCTACACTAGATGGACAATCTTCAAATGTTGGTTTGGTAATAGAAATTGTGGCATTCCTATGGGAAACTAATGGAATTTGGATTTGGGAAAATTGGTAGTCCCAAATGTGTATATAGATGTAGATTTACTCAAGGAAGTCATTGCAAACTATGATCTAGTCACAAGGACTATGAGAAGATTTGATGGAATTGACATGGTCAAGGTCACAAGAGATTAAATTGCTGAAGTTTTCAAGCTCAAAGAATGGAGTGAGGGCATGGTGCCAATTGTTGAAGAGAAACTTAGGAAAAAGTATGAAAAGGTCAGACATACATTCAAAATTTCAATATTATAAAACTACTGGTATCTGTTGATTTCCAAAAGATCATCTTGGGCCTTTCAGATAAGGAGCCCTTTTCCATTAATTATTTTGTGTCCTACTTCCAAAGAACCTTCTACTTATTATGTCAAGCTATTGGATATGATCCAGTTGTAGGCATGCCTATGGCCTGAATGTACATGGTGGGACATATTCAACATCTCACGTATTGTACACTCGATGATTATGGAGGGTGCATAGTAGAAAAGATTAATGAGGTTTTGGAAAAGCTAAAGAAAGGTGAATTCAGGGTAGATTATTTTGGTATTCATTATTTATGCACATACTTTTATACAAAGGAGCCCCATATTTTGGTTAGGACATGACACTAGAACAAAAGGAGGGTAATTTGGACCTGCCTATCTAATGTTGGACAACAGTGCTTGATAAAGATGATAGGAAATTTGACTATGTGATGTTTCAGAATTTGTTTTCCTCCAAGTTGAGGAGAGTGGTGATTGTGAACTTGCCAAGGATTCCTATAGCCGTGCATGATTTTCTAAGGCCTAAGGATAGGAGGCTATATCTAAACATTGATCATAATTGGGGGTATGTTATCCCTTAGCCTAGCTACACTATTTTGAGAGTTTATGGCACAACTTTCTCACCCCACATGTTTCCCAAGGATGTGCCACAGAGGATTGGTTTTCTGAAGGTGATGTGGCAACTCAAGGGAATGTGGAGAAGAATCACCTGAAGGATCAAGGAAAGGGAACATTTTTTCCTTCATATACCTATTTCTTTGATTTTGATATGATCAAAGGAGGATGGGACAAGTTCAATGATATACTCAAGCCTCTAGGGATGTAAAGAGTAGTAGCAAGGAACCATGATCCCAAGGGATTCCTGGCATGGTTGAAAATTGAGAATTAGGAACTTTTAAAATTCTTTCATAATTTCTATTTCCTAGAGGATGTGATAAAAAAAAAAAAAAAATTTGAAAGAAGAATGATAGAAATATGAAGTGGCTCACATATAATAAATTGGAAAAGGAAATAAGGGAAAAAGACCCTCAATTCTCAGCTCTTGTTGAAATCCCAAATGAGATGCAACTAATAGAATATGTTTTCCAAAACTTTAAAACAATAATTGGGCATTTAAAAGGTGAAATATTGATTCAAGAAAAGGGAAAGGTCATTACAATAGAATAACAAGATGAGGGGAAAGCCCCAATGATGGAAGAAAGGCTAGCTTATCAACCCCCTGAGGAAAAGAAAGTCATTATTTTTAGAAGGAAGAAGAATAAGGTGAAAGGAAAGGACACAACTGTTGCCTCTTCTCAACAAGAGGAGCAAATAATTCCTTTGCTAGTGCATATGCTACCACCATATCCTCCTATATTAGGTTCTCCTATAATTTTTGATGTTGAATCCCCACCTAGACAAGCATCACCACCAAGGAAGCCACCTTTGAAGAAGAAAAAGGTTCAATCAACGGGATTGGTGGATTATGAAGAATATTCTTAGGAAGAAATAGTTTTAAGCTACAATTTCACCTTAGTTTTCAACATTTGGTATCAGAGCTAATGGTTGGGTAGAGTTTGGGACATCTTTCTCTTAAAATTTTGAAGGTTTTTTTGGCTGTATTGGGAGATTTTACTATTGATTTATTATAAATTTGTAAGAGAAGTATGTTACAATGTATTTGGGCTAATGCCTATAAGACCTGGTATGGAATTCTCTATCCTTCAAAGGAAAGTCATGGTAAGAGAGGAGTTCTCCTAGGTGGTAAGGGGGGGAAGTTGGGTTAAACTAGTTCTTGGGTTAGAGTTAGTGTCCATTAACCTTTAGTGGTCTTTAGCACATGGTTTTGTGCTATTTATATTGGTCCATGGTTTTGGAGCTCATGGTTTTGAGCCCATGGTTTTGTATGTATGGATGATCTTCATTTAGGAGATGGTTATCACAATGTCATGGATAGATTGGTTACATATTTCAATGGGAGCTTTTGATAGTGATAGTTTGATGTTTATCTTGTTGTCATGTATAGCTCAGTATCATAGTTCAGTGGGAGCTTTGGTAGGATATGGTTATCTTCATGTGATTTGAAGAGGTTTTAACATCTTGTTTCATGGAGGACCCTTAGAGTCTTTGGTAAGGGTGTTATTGTTCTTCCTTTGGAGATGATGTAATTCTCTTTGGTTTTGAGTATTAATCATTTTCTTGGAGCTTCATGGTTATGCAGGTTGCATTTGAATTTGGCATGGATTGATTGGTGGGTGCTCAGGGATATTAGAGAGACTTGGGTTAGGCCGGATATTTCTTATGTTAAGAGATATGTGTTGGAATGGTTACTTGTTATAAAAAAATTTCAATAGTAAAGACCAAGAAGCCTACACCTGGAAATGGATGTGAGTCCATCATAGACCTAATGAGAAGGTTGTCTTTATTGAGATCCTATATTGCTTGGTGTTGTATGCACATGACAATTTTGTATCCCACTCTTGGTCTACTTTGTAGGTAAATGATCTAAGAGGTGTTGCCCGCCTGATTATTAGATGCATTATTTATATGTATCTTGTCTTCTCTTATACATTGTTCTTGAAAATTGAGTTCTGAGGGATTATTGAGAAGTAGATGCATGATTTTATGTATTTCCATTGTCTTCCTTGCAATCTTTAACTTGAGTTAGTTCTAAGGATTTGGGTATGAGAGGTACGAGAGATAGTTAGTGGCTTTAGGAATATTCCCTTTTATTGTGGAAATGTTTGGCTAAGTTTGATCTACTTTCCATGAGAAGTTTACATCTAAGTTCTTTCATGTTTCATTATAAGTTGAATGGTTAGATGTTGATATCCTTTCAGTTTGGGAGTGTTGAAGGAGATATCACTTTACATAGTTTGGAACATGTTAGTGTGGTATAAGAACATGGTTTGATTTGTAGGTTCTCTCTTTGTGGGAATATTTTCTTCCTCTTGAAGGTTCTTATGTTATGAGAGATGTATTTTGCATATCATCATATGCTTCTTTGACACTATGATAGAGTTAGCCACATCCTCTATGTGAAGTGCTATAGGAGGACTTGTTAATGTTGTGACATTGTTTTCAGATTTGACATTACCTATGCAATGGGATTTCTAGAAGGTATATGTGTTATGTATGAGAGGGGCACCTCTCTTGGACTGGTTACACTTTACTACACGTGAGTTACTTCAAAGGTTTTTTTATCACATGTCTATGTGTGTTATTACCTTGGAGTCTTATTTTGTATGATGGTGGATATACAAGGACTTGTTTGCATATTTGGGTTGTTATGTTGATAGCATGGAGTTCTACCTATGATAGTTTGGTTATAGAGACTTGGGAAAGGTATTGATTGAGAATGTTGACACTCTGATCAATGTTGTAGATAAGTTCTCTTGGTACAAGAAGGCAATTGGCCTTGAGTCCTGTACTTGATTTATAATTATGATTCCTTATTTAGAATAATTGTAATGTATAATTTTAAGTGGGAGAATGTTGGGAATAGGATTCCATTTAATTGCAATCCTAAACATATTTCATGTATCTCCTAAGTCCTTGGAAAGTGTTCCCCAACACTAGGATTAGAAAGAGATTAAATTTGAATGAAATGAACATGTAAATTAACATTTTTTATTATTCCTAAATGATAGGAACATGTGGGGACATCCAAGAAGAGCTCCTACAAAATAGGAGCACATGGGGTGCCCACATGGAAGGTGGACCCACCTTGCTTAAGTTAACTATTTGGAGGATTGATAACACTTCAGTAATACATGTTTAGATCCAAGTCAATCTTTTTTAATTGAAACATATCTCTCCATCAATTCATGCAAAAATTATGCATGATTGATCATCCCCACTTAACTGAATGTATCCACCTGTTATCTAACATGCAACTGAATTAATTAGTCATGCAACTCAAGTCAACTAAATTCAACTCAAAATAACTACATGCAACTAAAGATAACTAAACCATAACTAAACCATAACTGAGCTAAACTAAATTGAACTAAACTGAATTGAATTGATACTAAATTGAACTGAACTAATATTGAACTAAACTCCACTCATGTAAATATCAATCCCTAACTTGTAGGACCTAAACATGCATTACTGAAGTGTTATCAATCCTCCAAATAGTTAACTTAAGCAAGGTGGGTTCCACCTTCCATGTGGGCACCCCATATGCTCCTATTTTGTAGGAGATCTTCTTTGACATCCCCACATGTTCCTATCATTTAGGAATAATCAAAATTTCAATTTACATGTTCATTTCATTCAAATTTAATCTCTTTCTAATCCTAGTATTGGGGAACACTTTCCAAGGACTTAGGAGATACATGAAATTTGTTTAGGATTGCAATTACATGGCATCCTATTCCCAACAAAAATATTGATGACAGAGGAGGAAATGCAACAAGTAATTCCTTCTCCAGCCAGGGAGATAGTGCCACAAAAACTTGGTTTAAGATTGAGCAAGGCTAACCTCATTGGCATAAATAGTTGGGATAATGTTAGGGTGGAGGCATCTACCAAATTCATTGATGATGATTCTTTTATAAAATCTAAGGACTTCATGGAATTTTTTTGGAGAACCAAGAAGGATGAAATTGTGAATAAAATTGTAGAGAAGAGGAGCCTCTATCCAAAGCTACTCAATGCATTCATACAAGCCCAAGTAGTAAGGGAAATGAAAGATAGTTTCCAGAGAATAGCTGCACAAGAAGGTGGAGAACTGGTAAGGAAAAGTGAAATTCTCTTATTGTCGGAGTGGGTTTTATCCTCTGTATTTGCATTTGATATGGTGAAGAGGTATTCAATAGGATTCTCTATAATTCTGAGGAAGAAGCTACCATAGCACTAGAACAATATGCATTCAATGAGTAGTGAGATACATTGGCCATTTAGGCCTTAGCCCCCAACACAAAGAAGTTGGACATTACAAAGCCTACTACAGATTATAGGGGAGGCTTAATAATAAAGAGAGTGTTTGACACATCTTCCATTGAAGTTGCTACAATGTCAATTAATGTTTCACAATTCACAAAAGGAACAGTGGAATCAGTAACAGCTGAGAAGGATAAGTTCAAAAAAATATACAATGATTTATTAATTCAATATGTCAAGGGTCAACAACAAACAATGCAATTGTAGACTGAATTGGCAATATTGAAAGAGAAACTGAAAAAATTTCAATAGGGTGAACTGATGCAAATAGATGTTGCTTCTCCTACATCCTCACAAGAGCCAACACCTACTACCCCTACACCTCCTACAAGTTCCTCATGGGAAATTGTGCCCTAAAACATGGGAAATATGCCTATTTTGGTGGAGGGACCAAGTACCTCAAGTACACCACAAGTATTAGATATTAGCAAAGAGGAATTGGTTGAAAATTTGATAGAGTATGATGAAAAATGTAGCCAACATGACAAGGAAATATTTTATAGTAACTTGAAGATTGTCACTACAGTGCTGGAGCATTTAAATATAGGGGTTGACAAGAGAATAATTAGCATTCATGCTAATTACTCCTCCATGGTGGATGCAATCAACAATTTTGATATATACAAATAGGTTTCCATCCTACTCATGGAAACATGGATCCCAAGACTCCAGGATTTGAGGATAATAACTATGGGAGCCAAACATGATGTCAACAAACCTAAAAACCTCCAACCAACCCTTAAAACTATGAATGGAATCCAAGGATTCCAGGGGAAGATTGAACCTTTAGAGGCTAAAATAAGGGAATTGGTTAAAAAATTTCATGAGATGAATCATGACATCCTACTAGATATATTAAAGAATAATGGTGGGATCAAGTCCCTATAGGAATGGAAGAGGTAAGCCAATGAGGTGATCTCCAATCAAGTAGCCAAGATTTTTAAATAAAATAATATTCAAGCATGTTAAAGAAGAATAGGGATATGCTTGCTCAAGAAGGGGTTGCTTTGGAGGAGTTTGGTAAGGAGGCTAATCAAGTTGTGACTAAATATTGCCCTTACATGCTGAAGGAAGATAGTATCATCACTTTCAACTAGCCCACAAAAGAAGAAATTCAAGCTTGGAAGGATAAATACTTGGATTTCTTGGAAGATTGAGCTGTAGTTGTGGAATAGTGAATACAATTTTGGTCTTAAGTCTATAAACATGGCGAATAATGGATGAGAGAAAGACAATACATGGCCTAGAATTAGTACAGATTAGGCCTTTGATGAAGTAGTGTCTTGAAATATTATAAATCTCTCCAATTTGAATTTGATGACAAGGCCACAGATGTAGATGATACTTTTTCTCTTATGTCTTTCTACATCTTATGTTTTTCTTTCATTTATGCTTGGGGTACATGAAAACATTTTTGGAGCACATGGATATATGGCTACACCAACTTAAAGATTCCTTTTGGAAGGAAAAAAATCATCCTCATCAAAAAATGAAAATAGTTTTTGTCTCATGTAATATTTCCCTCCATTTGAAATGCAAATATAACTGCAATATGGAATATTTTATATTGGTCCAATTGAAATAGGACATGTATACTTTTTGGCCCAAATCTTTTTTTCTCCTTCATTTCTATAAGAAAGAATTCACGGCTAGAAGTATGGGTTTGTTGCTTGTTAATTGATCACAAAGAATTTTGTAAGGGGAATACAAAGAGCATTTTAGAGTTCTCATCTTAGGTTGAGTCTGTCAATATGCATATGCAATTTTGATAACAATACTAGAAATCAAATATAAAATGGTGCAAATTCAAGATCGTTTATCTCCTCTTGTTCTCATTTAATGAATTATGACTAGCATGATCAAGGATTATCTTATTTGTCTTCATTATTTTCTAGTGGATTTATAGTTTTGTTCTTGCTTTTAATTCAAACAATTAATGAAAATGCTCAGATGAAGCCACAGGTTCATGTAATTTGAGTGCTAGGATATATATAAGAAACTTTATGGTCAAGAATACAATGAATATGATGTTTTAATGTAGTATTATCAAAGCTTAATGATTTTATGTATTAATATATTGTCAAATTGTATAAGTTTTGAGATTGACCCTATTCCTATGTTAAGGCACTAATCTAAGTGAGTGTTCATGATACATTTTGTTGATCAATTCAACAATAAATCAATTTTCTAAACAAATTTTCAAATGGATTACAATTTTTGTTATTTTATGTTAAGTTTCTCCATTTTCATGCTCTAAATGTTGAGTGTTGTCAAGGAGCATCCAACTTCTTAATACATTTCATTTATTGAGCTATCATATGAGAATTTATCTGTTATTTGGAATGTATTTGGTCATTTGGTAAAGATGTATATAAGTACATTGTGGGATCACCCTCTTGGGTCTTGTAGAGCCCAAAGTGCAATAGGAAAGAATTGTTGCTTTCACTTGTTTGTTGGCTAATCTCTTCAAGTTTTTGAAAATTGGAAATGGCAAAGTCCATAGGCTTCCTTGAAGATCAACTTGCTTCTTGAAAAACAACCAACACATACAAATCAAAGAAGAGGTGGTTCATCAAAGGGTTGATTCATTCACTAAGGAATAAGACAAAATTTGTGTCACCCTCCTCCTATTATGATTCTTATAACCAAGAAATGGATATAAAGAGTGGGGATAAAAATCTTCTCAAGGAAAAAGAAGGATAAAGGAATGTGATATTTCAGACAAAAGTAGTGATAATGAATGAAAGAATGTCTAATCCTTAAGAAGGGATATGATGATAATGATGAAGGAATTTAAATCCAAAAATAAAGCTACCAAAGAAAAGAAGGAAATGTAGTGTAGTGAATATAAAATAGGTCATATCAAATAAGCTACCCTAAGAAATTGTTTTGTGACATCTACCAAGTCTTGGGACATTCCTTTAAGGAATGGCCATATAACCTAAAAACAAGAAGCACAAAATCACTCTTCACACAAGGTGATAAATACACCCCACTTAACATGTTGTCAAAACAACAATAATGCATCACCTAGAAAGTACCTTAATAGGAGAGCCTGCAACAATAATTGGTTTAACAATAATAGTGGGGTGAGAAGAAAAATTTAGTGCAATTCCAAAGGAAGAACCATGATAAAATGCCACAAATATAATGAATGGAAACATTTTTCTAAAGAATATCAAAATGGTTAGAACAAGGCTAGAATATTATGCAAATAGTGTAGTCTAAACCATCATGATGAAACATATTTTTCATTTAAATAGAAAGGCAACATTTATATGATAGAATTGGAAAGACAAGAGGAGGAAAACCATCACTCAAGAAAAAACTAAGAAGGATATATATCCAAACCCTTCAACAGAGAAAGAAAGACTCGAGAAGAAAATTCAAAAGTAGAGAAATTTATGATGAAGGAATAAATGGGTTCTAATGAAATAAAAAGTACCTCCATATGATCAAAATCTGGAAAAAAAAACATTATTAGTTAGGTGTTACAAACCACTATACCTATAAGAATGATAGATCTCCTATAGAGTATGCCACAACTGAGAGGGGCAATAAAAACACAATAGGAGATGAAAAAATTTAAAAACATAACCCCCACCACAGAGAGAGCAGGTCATCAATTCAATGTAACTTCTAGAACTAAACATGGGGAAGAAACTAGTAGTTGTGCATATGTAGATCTTGGGGAAAACCTATATAAATACAATTGTTGGAGGAGGGTATGTGCAGGACCATGATGGGCCAAAAAGTGACGATATGATGGGTATGTGGCTGACGACTTTATTTTTACCCAAAATTGATGAAAGGAAAAGGGTTTTTAAAGGAGATTCTTAGCTTTCGACCAATATAAATTATGCTTTATTTTGAATTTAATAAATAATTATTATTCATTTTCTATTTGAATTATTACTAAAGTCTTGATTGAAAAGCATCTATAGCTTTCAAACAATATCACATTTTTTGAATTTGAAACACGTGTCACATTCTATGCTTCATATACTATAGGATTAAAAAAGAAAAATCATAAAGTTTTGACCAAGTTAAGGTAGTCAACATACAAGCTTTTATATTTTTTAAAAGTTGTAACAAAAATTCATAATTAATTATTTACTTGGAAAAAAATTTAAAAAAATATGCATCACATAGGGACATGAGTCTACTTATATATAAAATCTTATAAAAAAATATTATCATTTTATTGTGGTTAGGGTGGTTAGATAGACACCTACTTCTTCTTTTTTCCCTAAAATTTAAGTACTATTGCATTGAAATTTCAAATTTTCACCAAATAGATTTTTTTAAATAAACCTAGTAGTTTAGAAACTACATTCAATTTTCTACAGATTCTATTCTTACATATTTTTGAAATAATATGGATAACTTATTTAAATTTTTACGTCAAGTTGCCTAACTCTAGTTTTTCTAAATTTTTCGCCACTTAGGGGCATGTTTCTTCCATGATGATCCTACACATACCCAAGATCAAGAGTAAATGTATTGATAAAAGATACATGTAAATGTCTTGTGAAACCAACCATCTATCCACCAACCTTCCAACTAGTAGAGTAGATATGACATGAAATCAAACCATTGTGGATACTAATGGTATTGAAGGTAATGGTTGATACCAAAAAATTCATGATAAATTTTATGGTTATCCATTAATAGAAGAAACCTTATGTTGTGCCCTTAGCACACACATCTCATTTAGAATGGGGACCCTCTCTTTCCTTCACCTTGCGGGGTCATTTTTATTGTTGCCTTGTTCTGCGTGCCCCCTGTTTGGTGTCCCAAATGGTTAGTGAGCCTCAAAGTGTCATCTTAAGTCGATCATGTTTCATCCCCATCAAATTTTCTAAGTCCTAGGTTTTCATAGAGGCCTTTTGGCAGTTTTCCTTTGCTTCTCAAAATGACACCCTTCGCGCTCTCTGAGTCCACCTTGTCGGGTTTCCCATGTCAAATTTCCCTACTGCATTCATTGTTTCTAATGGCCAAAAGGACTTGGCTTTCCATCACTCAAGACCTGCCATCCTAATCATCGTTTCACCATGCTTTCAATGACTAACTTATAGTCCACGAGGCTCATCGGGCTTGGTCTGTCAGATCTCCCTTCTCGGGTTTCCGCTATGCATTTTACCTTCCCAAACAACCGTCATCCATTCAAGTTCCACCCACCAAACCCTAGGATCTTCTTCGCTGGTGGTGTTCTGCTTAATGTTTCAAATGAATATCTACTCACAGCCTTTCAACCTCTAGGTTTCAGACCCCTCACGGTCATTTTGGAATTTCAAACTCACCAACTCCCTGGCTGTCATATGCACATTTATTGAGGGAATTTAATGCCATAAAATTTTATAAATAGGCCAATTTGAATTATCATTTTCACATGTCAGGATAGCCAGAGAAATTAGAGTGATCCAGAGCATTTTTTGTGCACCGCCCTTGAGCCCGTAGCCTTCCATCGCTGGTCCTTTTCATTTGTTGGTTGTTTCATCATCTTCATTCATCGGGTTCTAATGGTAGGTTTGCTGTCTATGCCTCATATTATGTTTTTCTTTGATTTTTGAAGAATTAAATAATGAATAAAAAGGATGGAAATGTATGCACTAGGTTAAGAAAAAGGAGGTGTTTAAAACCCATGAGATCAAATCCTTGGAAAACCCTCATAATCACCCATATGTCGAGCAGGGAACTTCACTTCCCCTGCATCATTCTTCGGTCAGGGAATTCATGGCTCACATTCCCACCAAATCATGGCACCATCATTTAAGCACTAAAAAAAGAATTAAACTTCAAGCAATGAATCAAATTTTTGGGTCCACCATGGTGGGGGACTCCCATTCCTCACCATTGAAGCATCAATCTTTCTAACTAAAGCAGAGTCCTATGTATCACCCGGGTCTGCCCCCACGAGACTCCGTTCCTGGGGAATCATTTATTGTCCACCATTTCAAATGGAATTTTGACCCTTGCTTCCTAGCCCCCAGACTCTAACTCTTTCCCTGATCAACTGACATTGAAATGACCATCCTAAACACCCTCTGAGTCTCGGTTCACAGACTTCCGTCTGTGAACCGCTGTGGTGACATTTCCATTTCTCATGAATTTCAAGAGGCTAATTTCCAACCTCTGGATCCCGATCATCCTTTGTTCGAGCAATTAAAATGAAAAACTCAAGTGTCCCAACCTTCACCAGGTCCCCTTCATCAAACTTCTACCGTCGGGACTCTGTCCCATCTTAGCCATCACGAAAAGGAAAACTGAGCCCATCCTCCTGGCCTCCAGGGCCCAATACCCTGATTGCCGATGAAACCCTCTAAATAAAGAAATATGGAAGCCAAGTTCAAGACTAGGTCTACTCCCTCAGGTTGCTCCCTTTAGACTTTCACCCTTTGTCTGTTGTTTCAAACGACAATTATCAAACGACTTCCTATTCCCTCTAACTTGAACACTTGATCTATCAGAGAGCTATGCCAACCGCCTTCTAAACTCATAGGCCCTGGTTGGAAGAACTCCATCCCTAAACTACCACCTCACTAGATCCATTCCAATGGCGAAGCTCCATCCTAGTTCTGATCACCCAAATGATGACCCAAATGCCTCCTAATCCGAAAACGAGCTTTGACCCACATATTGAAATTGGATGCTCTTCTCCATGGAATTTCTAAATTGCCTAAGTTTGAAGATGGAAGAAACCATATGGATTGCCCTGCCCTATTCTCCCTTCAAAACAACCATCCTAATAGGGAAGTCCAACCTCTAGCACTCGGACCGTCCAAACTCCCTCCCATGAGCCACTAACAGCAATTTAGACTAAATGTTAGATTTTTGAATGATGAATTATCCAATCTAACTCCATTCATAGGGATTTGGATAAAATTTTGTGTTTTCATGCTTGATTATGCTCACCTTGCCTCCATCTACAAAATATATGGAATCAGGTGTTGGACCCTCGGGGGAAGTCACAGAGAAAGAGAAAGGGAAGAAAACAGGAAAAGCTCCCCATGGAAATGAAGATAAGGACCAAATGAAATACCAGTTCTAGGGGGAGCCTCTGAAATGTAAAGTCACCATAGATTGGAAGGAAGTCTTTGACACCAACATAGGACATGTGGACATCCAAAAATTCACACAAAGGGTCAGGATCATCCCTAAGACAGAGAATTCAATATTGGTTAGAGGCAGCGGGATAGCCAAAGCTGTAGGTTTTCCTCCTACACTTGTCACCCGCGAACTATTAATGGCTTGTAGGGAGGCATACCAACTAGAAACTAGAGCAATAGTGGACAGGGATGGAAATGTGTTAGCTAACATGTCCGAAAAAGCAATCACTAAGACCTTTCATATCTCTACCTTTGGGGAAATGGAACTTCCAACGATAGAGAAGTGTAAGGAAATGTGAGATGAAGACCTAATTAAATGTAAGAAGCTTATAAATACATATCACCTCAAGAAGAAGAGGGGTAGCATTGTAAAGGTTCCCCAGAAGCTCTTTTGCAGTGACTTCTATAAAGACTACCATGATCTGGTAACCCTGCTAAGCAAAGTAATGGGCCTTCCTACTGCAACCTACTTTCAAGAATGGATGGTCTACTTTGTTGAACAAATTCTCTACGGAAAAGAGGAAACTTCATTTTACTAGGGTGGAATAATCAGTGATTGCTTCCATGAGTAGTTCATGGCAGTAAAAAAGACCTCCAAATTCTACATGACATCCTACCTGGTCTATACCTGTTCCAAATAGAGGAAATATAGTGGCGTATTCAGAGCTCCAAATGAAGAACACGGTAGGGAGCTAAAATTCTATGATAGGTACCCTTAGTTGCAATACAAGAACTACAAGAAGAACTACTACAGGATCAATGATGCTTTCATAGTCAAATCATTAGATTGCTTGAGGGTGACTTTGAGAGGTGAGTCTCCCATAGTACTCGTGCTTTCCTTAAGCAATATTCCTTTTTGTTTATCTAGTATCTAAAGTTTACATACATTCATGTAGAAGGATTCTGAGAAAGACTGAACAAGTTGCCCTTGTATCCCAGTGACTAGATAATATTGTTGTAGCTTTCTCAATAGTTGTGACATGCGCACACCCTCTTTTCTAGCAAACATCTAGCAGGGATTTCTTATCCCCTTTCTTTCGGCTAGGGGATGTACGAACTTCATACCTTCCAATGTGCCTCAAACTCAAAAAAGGAATTAGTTGAGTATCATTTCAAACTCCACACGGCCTGACCATGGATGGATCCCTATGGCCACATCAGGAGGACACTTGGACATGAATATTCCCATCTTCATTGCGTTGAAGATTTTTGGGCCAATTGTAAGGATGACAATGAGGTGCGAATGAGGTATTATATGCGGATGACCACGTACTTTGTAAAAAGGGTGAACTTGTTCACAGTGTTTGATCAAGTAAAAGAAGATGAGAGCATAGTGATAGACCCCTAATGTGATGCAGTTTCCAATCTACCATTACTACTAATTGATTGGGATGAGCAAGAGGTTGATGACCTCGACATTTTGACCAAGCCCATTGAGGCTCATACAAAAGAATGGATTGATAGGAAAATTTATCGTTTGAAGCAACAAGGGGTCATCTTGACTCAAAAGTGAGCCAAGTGGAACAAATGGTGGGGTAGCTACTGCATCAACAGGAGAAACATTGAAGTCCCCTCCACTCACTCACTCAAGGAAAAGGAAGGAGACTGACAAGCAACAATCCAATTCCAAAGTGTATGCTAGAAAGGCCTCAGAAGGTGAGCCTTCCAAGAAACATAAGAAATTGGGCAGTGTCACTGAAATTCCTATTATACAAGAAGGTCCACTCCATGAGGGAGAGGATATGGAGGTTAATCAACCCAAGTCCCCACTGGCTGCCTCCACTACTGTTGCTCTTCCACCTACTTCTCAAGCCATGGTGGCTACCTCCCCACCTATGGTGGAAATCTCAGTCCACCTTGCCTCTTCTAAACCTACTGGACCAATCATAATGGTTTATTCTTCTTCCACCACCACCTCTCCATTTTCTTCTACCTCTATGTCTCCGACCACATCTCTTTCACTAGCAATAGCAACAATGCCCATGCCTACACTCTCACTTCCAGAAGCATTCTCGAGGCATATGCAGAGTGTTCCCTTCAAAATTTCTAAAGTGTTGATGAATCTAACCATCCAGGCTGCCCTAGCACAAGTTCTTCCCAGTGTTCCTGTCTCAAAGCCTCCAACTGAACCATCGGAGATGGAAGCTATGATGAAAATATCTTAGGAATTGGAACAACAAGAGAGGGAAGCCACAAAGGCATTGGAGGAAGAAGAAAATGACTACCATGAGCATCCAAAACATCAACATTTGGAAATTGATAAGGTATTTCGTGAAGGAGAGGAGACAGGATCTTCTGAGAACGCTAAAGAAAATGATGCCAGTACTAAATTCATTGTAGAAACATTTGATGCCTATTTTTAGGAAGTGTTGGCCCAACAACTGAAAGATGTTGGGGAAGAAATGGAAAGACCACCTTTCATAAAAGAAGGGCAAGAGAATGACAAAATAAAATATACCACTAAAATTCCAACCGGTGAATGAGAATAAAACCCCAAGCACGGCGAGGAGGTACCTCTCTCAGAAGAGCAAGAAGAACAAGAAAAGAAGGAGCATGAAGATGTGCCACCTCAACATGAGGAAGAACAAAGTAAAGAAGAAGATAAGCCTCATGAAGAGTCTCAAGCTAATAGGAGCCCTGAAATAGAGCAGCCCAAAGAACATGGGCATGAGGAAGAAAAGGAAGAAATAGATACTGAAGGGGAAGACAACCCCAAGGAATGCCTTCCCACTAAATCCCCCATCAAATGCACAATGTTCATCCAGGACTCTGATGAGGAAAAGGAGGATACAAGGACAGAGAAAGAAGCTCCTAAGGATAAAGAGATTGCAATCGGGAAGGATGAAGAGGAAGGTGATCGTGAACCACCCAAAGAAAAGTCCTCAATGCCTAATTGGTTGGAAAGGAAATTGGAGAAGAAAGCTCGTGCCTCGAAGGATCCAAGAACAAGATTGGAGGCCATATTGGCCCGAGCACATATTAGCACTAAAAAGGAGAAGAAGCCCAAATTTAGATTGAAGTTGACCATGGACACTTCTAGATCTAGGACCATGCAGGTAGCCATGCCCGTGGTGGGAAAAGAAGGAATAAGCTACAATGTCTCCACCATCAATTTGGGGATGGACACCAGAGAACAAAAAGTGGATCACCTTCAAGAGTCAATGGCCATGGTGGTGCCCTTGATACAACAGGATAAGATTTCCAAGGAGGAGCTCAAGGAACAAGTGGCTGATTTGACAACCTACATTCAGTAGTAGTCATCAGTAGAAGAGCTCCCTACTACATCCTTGGCTCTGCCATAGTTGTTGTCCAAGGAGCAGGTCAAAAATCTCAATAAAATGAAGAAATTGGCTAAGACCACAGAAGAATGGTTCCAACAGGTCCTATATGTTGGAAAAATGGGCATCGGTCATGTTGTTAGGACATCAAACAAGTTCTTGGAGGTGCAAAAGTCTCTTGAGGGCACACAAAAATTCTGTATGAACTTCCCGAGGATATATGGGTCTACTTACTAGAAAATTGAGGCCATCCTCAAGCCAGCAACAAAACTTGGGAAAAGGAGCTTGAATTCAAGGAGGATGATCATTGACTCGTGGATATGTGGAAGCTGGACTTCGAGAAATGAAAGGAAAGATTGGAGTAGGTACTCTACAAGGTGGATCTAGATATTGATTGGGTTAGGGATGATAGGGAAAATTGCATTTAGTATTTGAAACTAATGATGGGATATGATATACATGTCGTTCAAATTGATCTGGAGAAGATAAAGCCTCATTTCCATAAGAAGATGAAGGATGGAATGTCAGGTGAAATCACCACATATTTCATAAGTTTTGTTGCTTGGTCCTTCACCTAATTTATGCAATTTAGAGACCACACTACCAAGTACGATGAATACTGGGACAAGCTCACCGATTGGTCCAAGCAATGGAGTTACCAAGTGCTACAATCTGAAATCAGGGAAGTTGATAAGCTCCAGTCATTGATTCTGAAGTTTATGGAGTGTGCCTCTTTGAAGAAACAAGAAGGGAACCCTATTATTGATGATAAACTCCTTACAAAATAGCTACAAAAAAAGAAATTAACAAAAAGACAAAGTGTTATAGTGTTGTCACTAGAAGACAAAATAGGAAAAAGATAAGGAGTGTATTTTAAATTGTAATATATTTGGGGGGTAGGTAGAACCCTAGTTTGCAGTGAATCTTGGCCACACAATGAAAATCAATATTGGCCATTCATTCTACTTGTTGGACATTATAAATAAGGGGTATCCTCTCATTTTCAAGAGAGAATTGAGTTGTAATGACATGTTGTAGAAATTTTGATAGAAATACATTGACTTTGGTGGATTTTTGAGTTTCTTTGCATGTTTCAATGGTTGTGTAGATTTATGTTGTGTTGATTCCTTTCTTGTCCATACTTTTTTTTGTTTATTGATTGTAGATAGTTGTGTAAAATTAGTCTAGACTTAAATTCAAAGATGCTCCAAAATTTTATCTTTGTCCATGCATGCATATGGTGAATGAATGGTAAAAAATTTGCAGTCCTTAGAAGATAGCACAAATTTCATGATACTGTGAATTTTCTGGTTAAGTGAAATTTTGTTTTAAGGAAGCTATCCATAGTAGAACCCTCCATTATCACTATTCATAGTTAGTTTCAGATATAGGAACTTCCTCTCTTCCCTGAATTTTTCCCCTTTTTTTTAAGAAGTAGCCTATGATAAGGTTCATTGCACATTGTAAAGCAAAATATTAAGATAACATCAGAGTTTTAGATTGTTGTTCATGCCTATAGAAAATTGCACTCTGACTTCTCATCTTAGAAAATCCATTTCAAGATCCATCTCGTATCCAACTTACGTAAGTGTGCCCTATGATTACCAGCAAAATCACATCAAACATCAACTGATGAATTCCATGCATGTCATGACTTGACACCCGAGAGACCTTGGGGTGATTTTCAATAACTTGTTATTGGAGATTTCCTTTCAAGAGAGACACCTACGCACTGCCTATGTTGAGAAGTGCATAAAAACACCCATAAACATAATTGGAACTAGAAGGAGTGCATTTGAGCTAAGCTAGATCTAGGTGATTCACTCTCCCCTGAGAGGTCGCGAAGAGTTTTAAGGTCGACAGCAAATGCAAGGGAATTCCAAGAATTGCAACCTCCTACAAGGGCAAGAAGAACTAGGAGGGAGGACGTAGCCTCTTCTTATTTCTCCATCCCACCCACTTCACCTTTTCCCTTGCATCCTTACTCCTTCCATTCACCTTCATCCAATTCGCTCAACCATACCAAACTACTTTTCCACCTCTTATCTTCCACAGCCAGGGGGCTTCCTCTTCCCCTGCCCTCTAGGTCCAAGGTGCAGTCCCAACTATCGTGGCCCAGGTACAACCCCAGGTTGTTCCCTGGCAGGTGCAGCCCCAGGTTGCTACTCCCCAACAACAGGTACCGCCTCCACCTCCCCTCATGGATTGGTTAGCATGAAATCTTTCTCCGTTGCACTTCAATGTCTATCATGATATGCTCAAGAATCTTGAAAGCTTCTACAAAAAGTTCAATCCTCACAACCCACAAAGGACAACAGAAGAACACATTACGATATTTGAAACCACGCTCAAAGATATGCAGATAGTTCATGAGGACGTGGCATGTAGGATCTTTCCATATTCATTAGGGAAAGAAGCATTATATTGGCACATCAACTTGCCGAGGGGCTCCATCACTTTGTGGGACCTTCTGATGAATGCTTTCTTGTAGAAATACGAAATTCCAATCAGCCCTTCAGAGTTGTACAGATAGTTTATATCCATTTGTAGGGAAGTTAATGATGTAATCAACTCTTTCAATGATCATTTACATCATGCTTACATGAGACTTTCGGCCTCTTATGCGCTCAACGATGTTGCTACTCTGCCCGTCTATTACACAGCATTGGATACTCTTACTTTAGCATTGGTAAAGAGAATGTGCCTGCCTCCTGCCACATTGGTGGAGGCCTATTTAGAGGCAGTCATTTCCAGTATTGATCTAGGATAGAATATTTTCAGTCTGTTTCCCTCTTTAGGTCTAGTGGCTCATCCAATGCAAGTTCAAGACCTCAACCAAGCATTTCCTCATCAGACACCTCTTATGAACCAAATGTCACAATTCCTATAGTTCCCCATCTGAGATAGCCCTTAAACAAGGCACCTCCCATGCCTTCGTACTTGCAACCTCAGTCATAGCCAACCTATGCCCAAGTTCCCCAGCAGTATCAAGTATTTCAACAATAGCCCCAAGTGCCCCTGTACCTACAAGGGCCATAATTTTTGTCTGCTCAAAAAAATTAGTCGGTTGCTCCACCCATTTTTCTTCAGAATCAGGTATTGCAACCTAGCAACGTGGAAAAGGATCGACTGGATGAGCTGATAGAAATGATCTAGAAGATGTCCATAGAGATGATGCACTTGAGGAATCAGAACAGCTAATTGCAAGCCTCCCAACGAAGTATCCAAGCTAATCTCAACAAAGAAAGTAGGGATAATTGAGACAATAGAGATTATTTCCAATCCAACATCTCTTTCAGATATAATTATGATAGAGGGAAGAATTCAAATCAGATTTTTGAGAGGAGACCTTCCCAAAGGAAAAATTGAACATGGAACACGAGGCCCAATAATGGAGGTTTTCCTATCCCTCTCAATCAACCTGCCAACAATGAGCAGATGACCAGTGGTGTATACCTTTCCAAAGTTGCCTTATCCAGATGGTGTCGGATTCACAAAACAAATAGGCATTCTGAGTTGGACTGCCCCGAATTCCAAACAGCAACTAAGATTTTCTAGGTGGAGGTCCAAAATTCCATTGAAAGCACAAATTGTAGAGACATAGTCATGCTTAAGCCTTATGAATCTTTTGTGCTTGTGGTCAATCAAGCCCCATTCTCAAGAAATGAAAGCAACGAGCCCAAGGACATGACTTCCTTTCTGAAGGATGAAGAAGTAAAAGAGGTAAGTAACAGTGAAGCCTTATCTCAGTTATTTGATTCAATAGATAATGGTCCCTTAGATGATGAAGAACCCCTTGAGGATGAAGTACATACATTCCATCAAAGAGCCACTCTGTACTACTTAAGGAATAGTCAAGTAGGAAAACCATTTACTACGTCCACTCCACCCAATTACTTCACCACCCCATTGAATCCAAATGCTAGCAACAATCCCAGTCTTCCTCATGTTCCCAATCAATATTTCAACAAGGATAGGACGTCAAATCAGCCTCAAAGTCAGCCTCAAGGTCAATCCAAAAACTAGTCTAGCCAAAAAAAATCCTAGCCTGCTAGCTCTTCCATAGGCTGAGCATTTGAAGTTGAAATTGAACAAATGAGTGAGTATGTTGCAGAAGAGTCCAAGAAGGTCAAAATTAGTTTGTCTGCCTTTGAATTACTTAAGGTTCCTATAGTTAGACATGCAATCTTTAGGGTAATTAATGGAACTCCTTCCTCTAGAGCAACACAAGAAATACCAACCAAAAGGCTCAAGTTTGAAGAACCTGGGCAGGAACCCATAATCTAACAAATCATAGGGAAAAAGAGGGATGTTCCCTCCAACCATTCTATGGGTAAGCAACTTGCAAAAGAATCTGATCAAAGCAATAGGTATAACTCTAAGGATTAGCCCTCTAGGCAGATCAAAGATAAGGTGGGTGATAAGAACAAAGCTCAATTAGCCCAGGTGGATACGCCAACAGGCCTCTTCCAAGGAAAGTTTGAAACACCGCCTTTCCTCACTACCATCTGAATATTTGAGAAGAATTTGCATAATTTCCTGCTTGATTTAGGAGCTTCAGCTAATGTTATGCCCCTCTCAGTGTGAAAATCTCTTGGGATTACTCTCACACCTTCAAGAAGGAAACTGACCCAACTAGATAAAAAAAGATTAGCATAGTGGGAGAGATGAATCCCAATACATATAGTTATAGATTTGAGGATACAAAAAATCATTGATATTCAAGTGGAAGACATAACTGGAACCTATGGGCTCATCCTTGGGTTAGACTTCACTAGAACACTGAATGGATACACTGCAACAGATCATTCTCACATGTGGCTGCCATGGAGAGGGCTGCCTAATCAGATTTGTATGGATTGTGAGCGTCGTATGAAGTACATGATCACAGAGTACAATAGCACCAATGAGGTGTTGTTTTCTGAGACAAAACTAGGAAATTATTGCTCCTTCACCTATCAAGAAGAATTAGAGACTCAAGAAGAAAAGTTGACTACAAAAGTACTCTTGGTACAATGCAACCCTGATCTAATTAGGATCTAGACTAATTGCATTTGAATGCTTAATGTTTACAAATCATGAAATCCAAATTACATAAACAAAATTAACACATTAACATGTGAATTAAGCGGAAATACAATTCATGCATACATTATTGAAAATATGCATTAAAAACTGAAGGTGAAAAGAACGAAATTGAGAAAGAAGAAGAGAGAGAGAGTGCAAACGATTTGATAATGGAGTTTTCCACAAACGTGACTATGTCTCCGGGTCTGCTCCAATAGAGTGAGACCGATCCGATTAATCTCCAAAAACAGAATTACAATTGCACCAAGAGCACTTCGACAGCATAACAATACTCCGACTTACAAAAAGGCTCAAAATAATCTCATTAGAAAATCTCCCTATTTCTCTAGTTCACAGCTTCACCACCTAGACTTGAAAAATCTGAGTTCCCCAACTCACTCCTAAACTCCCCTTTTTATACAAGAATTTTACCAAAGTTGGGTAATAACTACTTGATTTTTACAAATCCCACATATCACCCATATAAGGTAAGATTTTCAAATATCTTCCTTATTTACAAATAAAAATCTCAAATCCCCCACAATAATCTTTAAAAATAATTTAGAGCCCTTAATTTATTTCATTTCTGGGCTAAACTTATTTTGGGGTTGTTATTTTAATTTTAATATCTTAACTAATAACCTTTTAATGGTTATTTAGTTTAGATTTGCGAGCTAAGAAAAGGTTATAAAAAACCCGCTCACCACATATTCCAAATTCAGTGCATGGTGCAATGGTTTGCATTCCTTTTACTAGGCGGGTGGTTGGAGGTTCCAACCCCGCCGTGGCTTTTTATAGCCAATTTCCAACAGTCATTTAACAAAACAAAACTACCACACATATTTGTAACAAACACCGCGTGGTATAATGGTTGGCCAGATTTGTAGGGAATGGAGGGTGGAGGGTTCAAATCCTTCCAACAAATTTTTTGACCAAAATATAAACAAACACAACAACCTGCCAGAGGAGGACAAGCGTGCCATGTGGTGTGTCGAGGAGGTGCCACGTGGCCTAATTTGATTCGTTACCCTATGATGATGTATATGTTGACTGGATGTTGGTGACGTGTCCCAAGATGCCACGTGGCACCTAGCGATGTGCCATGGGGTTTTTAATTCATCCACAGGTTGCCACGTGTCATCCAATGATTGGTTGAGGACTACGCTGACTGTACCATGTTGATGTCAGCAAAGTCAACCCAACTTTGACTGCTCATATCTTGTGCAAACGACGTCAGATTCTGACGAAATGAACATTGCCAGAATTGTCTTGACAAGATCTTTGACTTGAGGCTACTTCTGTCAATTTTTGAGACAATCATTTTTTTCACCTTTCTGGATGCTTCTGATGGCAGTTTGATGCAAAGTTTGACTGGCCATAACTTGAGAAAATGGACTCCTTTTTGCTTCGTTCAAGTTGCTCCAGAATCAAGACATCGAGCTCTTTTTGATGGTGCTAAAATATGGAGTATTGGAGACATTTCAATTTTTAGTGAAAATATCCCCCAGATCAGGCCTCCCCACTGGAGAACTTTTGGACCTCCAAAAGTGGCATTTATTCAAACATTAAGTGAGGACTTGTCCCCCCCACTTGTCCTGTATCCTCTGTACATTTGTATACCTGCCTCACAATCACAACAAAGACTACAACAACATTGTTGAACATAAACATCACTCTATCACCTCCATAAGCATCTACATCAACTGTTGTAGCCACTAACCAACAAAAATTGACTAGCGTCGAGCTTAACAATAATGCAGAGATGAAGGAGAATAAATCAACAACATATCGATCTTTCACATGAGAAACATTTTTACCCAAGGGACCATCAATGCTTTCAATCATCATTCCCTCATGTTGTATTGTGGGTGCATCCTGCAACATCTGACCCTGGTTAGCTACTCCAAGTTCTTGTCTAGAACCACTTGTGCTGACAGACATAAGAGTTAAATCTTTAATTTCATTAATCACCCTCTTTAATTGCCCTATGTTTGTAAAAGAACGATCAGTCTTAATCCTGTGAGAATGTACAATATACTGAATGCCATCTTTAAACAAATGATAATGATTCTTTTCCCTATAGAAAATGGCTCTTCGATCATATAAATAAGGGCTACCTAGAACTATCCCACAGATATCTAGTGGAACCACATCAAATTGTACTTCATCCACAAACTTACTTGTGATTGTGAATTTCAAAGTGCATTGTCTTATTACTTGCAATTTATCATTTTCGCAAATCCAGCCTAGTGGATAAGGTTTCATATGCATTGTAGTTTTCAATCCCAAGTTTCTTACATCTTTAGAAATTAAGTTAACTTGAGAACCACTATCTATGAGTGCATCAATTTTAATTTTCTTAGCAACAACCCTTAAATGAAACAACTCATTCCTTTTCTTATCTTTAGAGACATCATTAACTTTAGAAGCAGAAGCACAACTATCAAAGGAAACACTAGAAAGAGGAGCTTTACCTTTCATACCCATAGCTGTTATCTTAGTTTCATCATCAGATTCGGAACCAAGATCCATAACAACATTTGTGGCTTTCTCCTTACCCTTCTATTTCTGATTCTGTCTCTAAGCCCACTTAGGCTTCAATTCAGGATGCAACTTCCAATAATGATCCTCATCATGACCCTTCCTGTCACAATGAGAGCAAGAAAGCTTGTCATCCTTCTTGACTGTAGCTGCCTTCTTTCCTTTCCCTATCTCTGCATTCTTAGAAGATTTTTTTACAGAGTTATCATTATCAAACATATCAATAAAAGAACCCTTTCCCCTTGACTCTAAGTGTGTAGCTTGAACAGACACTTCATCCAAATTACAAGGGTTCAATACCAAAATGGAATGTCTAAGATATGAATGAAGACCTCCTATGTACTTTAACAAAGTATCCTGGGTGTACAAAGATACATTTAATGCAATAGCCTTCTTTCTAAATTCATGGGTGTACTCTTGGACAGTTTGACCTTTCCCTTGTTTAAACACTTGCCAATTCATCATTAATTTTTGCATGTGACCTAAGGGATAGAATTTATTTTTAAGAGCATTAATAAATTCTAATGAAGATAAATTGACTCTACCATGCTGTGAAATTTCTGCTCTAGTCCTACTCTCCCACTAGGTAAGAGCTGAACCTCCCAACCGAAGAGTAGCTAATTGGATCCTAGAAGCATCATCAAAGAGATTTTGAACTCTACAATAAACTTCTACTTGTTGAATCCAATCATCTAGTTTTTCAGCATCTAATTCACCACAATACTTAGGTAGTTCAAATTTAACATCCAATTTAATTTGAGGCTTATTTACACCCTTAAAAGGATTACTAGAAAGAGAATGTGTATAAGAAGAAGGAGAATGAGGAGGAGGAGTAGACAGAGGATATTTTGGAGGTTCATCACCACCTCCTGATTGCTTCTTCTTTCTTTTACTGTCTCCATGATCTTCACATTTCATGCGTTCTTCCCTTTCTTTAAGTAGCATCTCCAACGCAACTCTCATCTACCAAAAAGATCTTCAAAACTCTTGCTCACTGAGCTCTTCAGGTACCTCCATTCCAGACACAGACATCTCTGGAAAAATTCTTCATTTCCCGATCTCAGGATTAAATTCCTCAAGTTTTCCTTCACCCTTTTGAATCCTGGACCGTGTTAGCATTCAAAACAACTGCAATAATAGTCACCAAAAGCTCTGATACCACTTGGTCTGATTAGGATCTAGACTAATTACATTTGAATGCTTAATGTTTACAAATCATGAAATCCAAATTACATAAAAAAATTAACACATTAACATGTGAATTAAGCTAAAATACAATTCATGCATACATTATTGAAATTATGCATTAAAAACTAAAGGTGAAAAGAACAAAATTGAGAAAGAAGAAGAGAGAGAGAGTGCAAACGATCTGATAACGGAGTTCGCCACAAACGTGACTATGTCTCTGGGTCCGCTCCAATAGAGTGAGACCGATCTGATTAATCTCCAAAAATAGAATTACAATTGCACCAAGAGCACTTCGGCAGCATAACAATACTCCGACTTACAAAAAGGCTCAAAATAATCTCCTTAGAAAATCTCCCTATTTCTCTAGTTCACAACTTCACCACCTAGACTTGAAAAATATGAGTTCCCCAACTCACTCCTAAACTCCCCTTTTTATACAAGAATTTTACCAAAGTTGGGTAATAACTACTTGATTTTTACAAATCCCACATATCACCCATATAAGGTAATATTTTCAAATGTCTTCCTTATTTACAAATAAAAATCTCAAATCCCCCACAATAATCTTTAAAAATAATTTAGAGCCCTTAATTTATTTCATTTCCAGGCTAAACTTATTTTGGGGTTGTTATTTTAATTTTAATATCTTAACTAATAACCTTTTAATAGTTATTTAGTTTAGATTTGCTGGCTAAGAAAAGGTTATAACAAACCCGCTCACCACATATTCCAAATTTAGTGCATGGTGCAACAGTTTGCATTCCTTTTACTAGGCGGGTGGTTGGAGGTTCCAACCCTGCCATGACTTTTTATAGCCAATTTCCAACAGTTATTTAACAAAAAAAAACCGCCACACATATTTGTAACAAACAACGCGTGGTATAATGGTTCGCCGGATTTGTAGGGAATAGAGGGTGGAGGGTTCGAATCCCTCCTACAATTTTTTTGACCAAAATATAAACAAACACAACAACCCGCCAGAGGAGGACAAGGGTGCCATGTGGCGTGTCGAGGAGGTGCCACGTGGCCTAATTTGATTCGTTGCCCTATGATGATGTATATGCTAACTAGATGGTTGGTGACGTGTCCCAAGGTGCTACATAGCACCCAACGATGTGCCACGAGATTTTTTATTCATCCACAGGTTGCCACGTGTCATCCGATGATTGGCCAAGAGGATTGTGCTGACTGTACCATGCTGATGTCAGCAAAGTCAACCCAACTTTGGCTGCTCATATCTTGTGCAAACAACGTCGGATTCTGACGAAATGAACATTGCCAGAATTGTCTTGATGAGATCTTTGAATTGATGCTACTTCCTTCAATTTTTGAGACAATCATTTTTTCGCCTTTCTGGATGCTCTTGATGGCAGTTTGACCCAAAGTTTGACTGGCCATAACTTGAGCAAATGAACTCCTTATTGCTCCATTCAAGTTGCTCCAGAATCAGGACGTCGAGCTCTTTCTGATGGTGCTGAAATATGGAGTATTGGAGACATTTCAATTTTAATGAAAATATCCCCCAGATCAAACCCTCCAACCAACCTCACCCAAACACCCCAAAATACAAAAATATTGGTGGAGTCAAATGATGATCCTAATGAAGACAATAACTTGGGACTGTTGGATGGTTTCCAAAAGTTTATGGAAAACTGTATACAAGATCAACTTAGCCTAGAGGCCTGAATGAATTTCTAGGATCTCTTGCTTCCAAATTGGTGCATAATTCACAACACTGCCCATTCCAAGTTTGAATGCTCCCATGTCAAATAGTAGTAGAGCATGCCAAGGGATTAGCTTTCCCTCAGAAGGAAATGCCAAAGGAGATGCCAACAGAACTGCTTGCTGCTAATCACACTGAATTGACACATCCCCTGAAGGTCATGAAGGAAACCACCCAACCAAAGGGAAATGAAAGCCTAGTTGGACCCAACGTCAAGGAGCTTTCCAATTTTTGGACGCTTCGATTCGATGGATCTAAGTCAAAGAAAGGAGTCGGTGTCAAATTCAAACTCATCAGCCCAATGGGTAAGACCTTTGTTACTACCCATAGGTTGAAGTTTTATTGCACTAACAATGTAGCCAAGTATCAAGCTCTGGTGCATGGTATTCTTATAGCCTTAAAGAAAAATTTCAAGATGCTACAAGTTTTTAGTGATTCTGAGTTGGTAATCAAACAAGTTAGAAAATTGTACTCCTGCCATGACAAAAGAATAGCTAACTATAGACATAGGGTCTGGGATCTTTTAGAGGGTTTAGATTCTCTTAATATCCAGCTGATCCTGCACTCCTAGAATCATACAACCAATGCTTTGGATCAAGAAACTAGCACATTGTAGCCACTTTCCCTCTCAGGTCTCAAATGTTTCACAGTTGAGTTGACATCCACCCCATCTATTCCAGATAATGTCACTCACTTTCAAGTCTTCACTGATGATAATAACATCCTCGAGTTCATCATGAGCTCTAATGTCTTTGCCACCCAAATAATTGGTGAAGTCAATCTAGAAGAAATTGGACTAAACATAGGAGTTATCAACCTCAAGACTAACACAATTCCCAGAGGTATGGTTTAGCTAGAGCGTATATTTGATTTGGATCATATTATAGACAAAGACTAGCTAGCAAAGAAGGAATCCATTAGCAATTAATGTGACATCCATAACATTAGAACAGCTGAGGAAATTAAAAATGTTTTTATTGGAAAGGTGTGTACTACAGAAGAAAAGAAAGGGATTGTTGACGCTCTTCAAAAGTATCAAGATGTGGTGGCATGGAGCTATGAAGAAATGAAAACTTATGATACCTCCATCATAATGCACACAATTCTCCTCAAGCCTAATGTGAAACCCTTTTGACAAAGCCAACATCCCATAAACACCTTGCTAGATTTGATTATTTATAAAGAAGTGTAGAAACTACTTTCAACAAGGATTATCTTTCTAGTTTGACACTCTACACGGGTAGCCAACTTGGTTCCAATTAGGAAAAAGAACAGAGAAATCAGATTGCGCATGGACTTCCACAATTTGAACCAAGCCTCGGAAAAGGATAATTACCCAGTGCCTTCATTGGATGAGGTACTACAGATTGTTAATAGTTCACAAATGATATCCTTTCTCAAAGGTTATTTTGGCTACAATCAAGTGATGGTGCAATACAAATATCACCATAAGATATTGTTCAACACCAAGTGGGGCACCTTTTCCTATAGATGAATGCCATTTGGGCTCATCAATTTCTGTGCAACCTTCCAACGTGCTATGGACATCACATTCAAAGATCTGATTGGAAAGTGCATAATCATCTACATGGATGATTTGATAGTGTTTTCAAAGAAGTGGAGTGATCATGTCTCCGATTTGTGCAAAGTCTTCTAGAGGTGCCCAGAGTTTGGGGTCTCCCTTAATCCTGAAAAATGTATCTTTGGAGTTACTAAAGGGAAGCTGCTAATTGGGCATGTTATCTCAGAGTGAGGAATCTCCATTGACCCAGGGTGCATTCAGTCCTCATTAAATTTTTAGCTATCAGTCAGCAAGAAAGAGCTCAAATCTTTATTCAAAAAGATTAACTTTGTATGAAAGTTTATTACAGGCTTTGTTGAAATTGTCAAGCCGCTCAATGTCATGTTGAAGCAAGACACCAAGATCGAGTGGACTCCCAAAGTGAAGCAGGCCTTTGAAGAAATTAAACAAGTAATTGTTGAAGCACTAGTGCTGGTCAGTCTAGACTATCTGAAGCCTTTCTACATTCATATCATTCATGTGCCAACATTTTGACCCAAAAAGATGATGAGGGGAATGAGCACCCAATTTCCTTCATGAGTGCTCCTTTGAAAGATGTTGAGTTACGTTACCATAATGTAGAAAAACAAGCGTATGACCTTGTTAGAGGAGTGAAGAAGTTTAGGCATTACATCTTATGCAATAAGGTGTTCACCATAGTTCCTGACACAGCAATAAAAACATTGCTCATGCAAAATGAGTTGGACAAACAAAGAGAAAAGTGGGTCACATTGCTGCAAGAATATGATATGGAATTCCAACAAATGAGATTGGTGAGAGGAAAAAAACTTACATGAATGATTGCGGAAGCAACAACATATGTAGGTTCTGGACTCACAGTGCAACAATATCAACTCAAGGACATTTCCCTAGGGGAATGGTATGAAGACGTCATTTATTATTTGTTGAATCACAAATGACTGCCCCACCTACAAGGAGTTCAGAAGCGCACTCTCCACTTGAAAAGTAGCAGCTACATGTTGCAAGGATCCATCTTATATAAAAGGAATCATGAAGGTGTTTACCTAAGATACCTTGGAAAAGAGGAAGCAAATCGAGTCTTGAAGGAGTTTCATGACAAGTTCGGCACCAGTCACAGATTCGGTCTATCTACCGCACATCAAATACTAAGAGCAAGATATTATTTGCCAACCATCTTCAAGGATGCTCATAGTCATGTTCACTCATGCCACACATGTCAGACAACCACTGCTAAGGAGAAGAACATTGTTGTCCCGTTGCAACCCTTTTTGGACGTGAGGTTGTTCACACAATGGGGAATTGACTTCATTGGTCTAGTAAGCCCTCCATCATCTATAGGACATAGGTACATTCTAACTACTTCTAATTATTGCACTACATGGATAGAAGCAATTGCATGTAGGCAATGCACAACAGAGGTAGTTACAATGTTTTTGGAATATTTTATTTTAAATCGCTTTGGTTGCCCTTATGTATTAGTTTGTGATAATGGACTTACATTTTCTTTGTTTGTGGACATCAAATCTGCAAATGGTCAACAATTTTAACATAATTTCATCATGTTAGTCCTTTGCAAAACATTAGATTTGAAATCCCTATGAAATACTTGACTATAATGAAACATGCAAATTAGATAAACAAAGATGATCAAATGTAAGCATATAAAAGCATAGTCAAAACTCTATTCCATAGTGGATTGGTGTCACATGTGCTAGTGACCCTTTCCCAATCCTTGATCAAAGCTTAAGATGAAAATGCTATGAAGATGGTGGAGTGATGATGAACAAGATCAAATCTCAAATGAAGAGAGTAACCTTGCATAAAATTGTGGAGGATTTGCTCAAAGATGAAGCTTGTATTTAAAGATTTTCAAATGCTGAGTGTTGAAGAGGGACCAATGTGGGACTAAAGATTCTGCCAATGATAGGAGGCCACTTGTCAAATGATGATAGGTCAATGGTTGTGCAAGATTTGGGAAGAGTGCCCATGAGAGGGAAAATTTGAATTCAAATTTTGCAATGAATGCTGAGTTTGACCTTTGGAAGGGGACATGTAAGAGACATGTAAGGCCTCATAAATGCTCTCTTGAGTGTACATGTCCACTTGGGGGGAAATTCAAACTTGGATAATATTCTTCCTTTATGCCAAGTTGAAAATAAAGATTTTGATAAATGAATTAAATGCAATTTCATGTGCAAGTGGCCAAATCTAGAGAATGCAAGTGGGATGAGTTTAGCCTTTAATCAGGATTAATTAGCCAGGATGATGATTAGGCTGATTTGACCACTTTGACTTGATTTAGGGATTTAAATCAAATCAAAGGGAGATGGATGATGCTCTGAGATTTAATTAAATAAATGATTGATTTATTTAATCAAAGAGATGATGATAGGATCAAGTTTGATTTATTTGATTTAAGTTGATGAATTTACCCTGATGAATGGATGAGTGTGATTTTGATCAAATGCATAATGCTAATTTTGTGTCTACATTTTTCCCTCTTTGAAGCAATGTACTTGTTTGCTGGTTCAAAGAATAAACTTGCCACGATCAAATTTAAAAAATTTTCTGATTTTTCGGATGCCCCAGCGAAAGAAGTACATCGATACTGCCCCCTCGAGAGATCGGAAAAGATTCAATTTGAGGGTCGATCTCACAATAAAGAGGTTCAAAATGGATGGTTATGGATGATGATGCAAATGAGATGATTTTAAGATGCTTAGAATAACAAATCTATATTATCCTAAACAACTTAAATGGTGATATGATGCGAGATGGATGGGATTGATGATGTGATATGCTATGATTATGCAATGGATGAGTTATGAGATGCTTAGACTAACAGATCTATATTATGATGATGATGCAAATGCAATGCATGTGAAATGATCGATGTTTCCTATTATGTATGATATGAATGATATGTGATATGCTGACGGTTTGTGGATGCAAGATGTATGATGGATGCAAGATGTATGATGGATGCATTGGTGATGATGATGTTAGCACAGAAATGAGATGATGACAAGAGGATCCAACAAGTCCATAATTATGAGAGATGATGAGAAATGACGATGAGAAATGATGATGATAGATGGATGATTTGCTTATCAAGGATTGGGATTTTCAAAGGGTCACTTACTTTATGTTTGATAACATGCCTAAGCACGATCCATCAAGGTATAAAGGACCAGGATGGCGTTGTACTTAGTGTGATGGACTTTGACTCGACAAATAGATAGGAGTATTCTTGTTCACATTTGACATACGAAAACCTTGCTAGGGCATACCTAACAAAGCAAGTATTCGCCAAGTTATTTTACAAGAACGTCCAACAAGCATAGCAAACAAAAGAATAATGATCGTTGCCCCATTCCTTTCTCTCTAAATCCTTCACTCGGATATCATCGAGAGTCCTTGGAATGAGCACAATAAGATAAATCAAAAGAAAAGACCAAGTACACAAATAAGCCAATGTTCTTCATACCTTCAGCCAAAGGGATTTGTTTTGATAGGATAAGGATCCAGGGTGATATCCAAAATGATGCCCATTGTTGGAACGATATATCCTAGGACACGCATTGTATAGGATGATGATGGTTTGATAAGTTGATTGATAGGCTACCGATATAAGGTCGATTGACATGTTTGCGACTGATCAAGAGTTTGATTTTGTGTTCAATGGTTCATTGTTTCGATTTTGATTTTACGATTGAAGCTTTGATTTTTTTTGTTGATTGTTGTGATTGTTTCCATTTACGTTGCCAAAGGATGAAGATGACGATCAGTTTATTATGGATGATTGATTATTGCGGGTGAAAGGGAGATGCGACAGATGGATTTTTTCAAATATTTGGATGTTTTTGATGTTTTGGAATGTTTTGAGGTCTGTTTTTTGGTGTTTTTGGATTTTGCGATGTTTTTGATTTTTTGATTTTCTTATGTTTTTGGATTTTGATGTTTTTTGAATGTTTTTGGATTTTGATGTTTTTCTAATGTTTTTGGATTTTGATGTCTCGGGGGCTGATCAAAGATTATCCTTGCCTACGTTTAAGCTCGTAGACAACGTAGTTCGGATTCCAATGTTTTTGATGTTTTCTGTTTTTGATTTTTTTTGGATTTTTTGATGTTTTGATGTTTTTGGATTTTCGCAAGATTTTGATTATTTGGATATGGATATGTATGACGATATCAGTGCTCGTTTGGGATTTGGTTGAAGACCAAGCTAAGGTTGATTGATCGAATCGATGGATTGATGATGATGATAATGATAACATTGTTGAGGATACACAACAATGCAAGGATTTGATTGATGAGGATTGATGAGGATTGATGATGATAACATTGTTGAGGATACACAACAATGCAAGGATAGTGTTAAGCAACACAAGGATATCCCAAGATGATGATTTTTTGATTGGATTTTATTGATCATGTTTGATGAAGCTTGGTTTCAAACAAAAGATGTTTGGATGATTTGATGTGACGTTTGACGTGCAGCTTAGATGCGACTGATATCAATTGATGTTTGATGAAAGATGAAGACTGATAAGGAATGTCTTCTCATCAAAATGTGCCATGGGCTAGTGATTTGGATTTTTTCTCACAAGCAGTGGACCAATTTGATTTCACGTCTTCCAATGTTCAGATCACCACATAAGTTGGAGGATATAGATCAAAATGTATTCTCGAAGCAAGATGTACATATCTGCCCCCATTGTCTAGCAATGTATGGAATGTGATGGGATGGATGCTTGGATAGGTGTATGGATGGATGGATAAGGTAAGTACGCAAAGGATGCCAAGGATTATCTTATGATAAGATAAGGTGCTTGGATAAAGAATACTCATTTGGATAATGCTTCATAGCTCAGATAATGTTGCATAGGATAGGATTAATGAAAACGGCCCATGTCAAGATGTTTACCATAAGCAAGTGTAGAGTGTGCCCCAAAATTTCATCAATATCAAGATAACTTGGATGATGGATGTAGATGGATTAAAATGGATTGGATCAATGGTTTATGGATGAACAGATTTATTATGGATAAGATGGATGGAATGCTCGATTTATTATGGATGGGATGAGATGCTTTCATCTGAACTAGCACACATAGATGCTCGATTCTACTCATGATGCCTGTTTGCCAATTTTTCGTCATGGTCTTGCCCAAAGTGCCTCCCATGTGGTTTTCACTAGAGGATGATTTTTATCTTTACTATTTTCAATCCTTTTTCTGATTTTTTTTGGATTTTCATATTTTTTGATTTTTTTGTATTTTTTCGAAAGATTCATGCTGAACCACCTGGTGGTGTTGACGTAGATTCCTCTGTCATAATGTTCCATTGATATCCTACCTGAAGGAGCTGCTTTGCTAAGATGCGTGCACTTGAATGCAACTTTTGGGATTCTTGATCTGCTTCGTCGATACCAGGGTTAACTCTGTCTCTATGCGTACATCGCGATAAAGTGCCTTCTAAATCCTTATGATGAAGGGTCGTTGCCAATACATGGTCAATATGAGAATTGGATATCATGTGTGGAGGCGTGGATGGAGTGCGTTTAGGGATAAGAGATGGATTGGTTGGCAGTTTGGAACCTTTGGCTCTCCAAACTTGGGAAGATGAGAAATGATGGGTGGATACGGAAGTATGCATGGAATTAGGACCAACTATTTGATATACTTTGTACATTGCTTGAAAAATATGCTTTTGATTTTGCAGACATCTTTGATGGATACCTTTCCCTCTTTTAGTTTCCCCCACAGTTTCTTTGACTGATGGAGTTTGATAGGGATGATCTTTCTTTGTATTCTTTGGTATGTATTTGATTTTTCCATTATGCTTCTCAGCTTCTCTTGATTTGATAACATTCTTTGTGCTTTGATTCAGATCTTTCTTTTGACGTTGGTCCCAATTCATTGATGGGGTGATGGGTGGATGAAGATTCGTGACATGACTAGTTGTAGTATTGACATTGGTTTCTTCATAAGGATTCTTTGTGCTTCCTATGTTGATGTTTTCTTGAGACGAAGTTTCCCCCAGTATGGTAGAAGTAGTACCTTCATGCTTTGATTCTGCTTGTTCTGAGATCTCTTGTTTAGAATGCACTCTCTGATAAATGACCACCGTAGGTGACGTTGTTTCAATTTTCTACTCTGCTAACTCTGGATGTTCTATCTAACTTGTTTCCTTGGGAAAATAATGACGGATATCTATATTCATGATGTCCTCAATCTGAGTTTGGGACATATTCGATCTTGATGTTGACAACTCTGTTTGATTGTAGGAGTTAAGAATTTGCTCTTTTTGTGTAGCACAATCTTGTTCTAGCCGAAGATCATCTACGTGTCCATCCATAGAAAGCATCTCATGGGTAGATGGAGGAGTAAGTGCTATGTGGATGTGATCATCTTATGTGGATAGGAGAATATCCATTAGATCATTGTAGTATCTTGGAGATACAAATTTTTGATCTTGATTTATTTTGGGATTGCTTTCGATATGCTTTGGATCAAGCTCTTGACATGGGTCGGTTTCAAAGGATGGATCGCTTACAAATGGTGCTTGGATATCTTCATTATACATGGTAAGTGGCTCAATATCCTCAAGTGTCAAGTTTAGGGTTCTTTCAGTATCTGTAACCATGCGGTCAAAGGGGATCAACATGTTTTGAAAAGGACCATTGCTAGACTTTGGTGAAAGATTTTGATCATGCTTTGGAATAAATTCTTGAGATATGTCCTCTAACTCGTAAGGCGATGTAGAGACATTTTCATCATGATCATTGGTTGATGGTTCGTGCATTATGTCAATAGGATCAAATAATCCCAACACTCCTTGAAAGAGATCACTAAAAAGTGGCTCTTGATGTATGGTGAGTTGATCATCGGATTGTGTAGATATATCTTCAATGTGCTCCTCGATGGAGAGGTTTTGATCATTGTTTTCGACAATTGCGATGGAGAGATTGTGAATGTCTCGACCATAGAGCAAGTGATGTTGATATTTCTTGAATTGGCTTATTGTCGAGTTTTGTTGGTGGATTTTGATCGGATTCAAAAGTGACTCTTGACATATGTCGATTTGATCATTGGATGAAGTAAACGTGTGCTCAGTGATGGATTGATCTTGATCCTTGTTTTCAATAGTTGTCATCTTTTGTGTTTGTGCTCGTGTTGGTTGGGTAGCTTGAGAGGCTTGGGCAACTTGAGAGGATTGTTTCACTTATTGAGCTTGTGTTGCTTGTTGCATGGCTAGATATTGTTGGAATCCCTTTTGAAAAGCCACTTGTAATGTTGCGTTGTATTGGCTTGATGTGGTGAATGTTGGTGGTGGTGGTGGATTTGGAATGGTGGTAGATGATGATGTTGTGTTGATTATTTGGTTGGTGGATGGTGTTGTCATGTTGATTACGTGATTGGTGGATGGTGTTGTTGATGTGGTAAGTGGCGTCGTTGATGTGATTGGCCCTTGAGAGGCCATGTTTTTCAATGTTGTGGGGGTGTTTGATGATGTTTCCATTGCTTGTGTGTTTGTCGTTTGTTGTTGTGATGTCAACAATAATCTTTGAGCATTTGGAAAAATGTTTTGATTGATGGTTGGGATAGCGGTTTGATTGATACTTGGTAGGGTAGGCAATCCCAAGCCAAGGAGTGATGTGGATGATAATGGTAGTGGTGGGATAGGTGGAAATGTGAGGGGAGTGAATCCTTGTGAGAGTGTTGTGCTATTGAAAATGCCCCCTAGTCCGAACATGTCTCCCTCCTCTTGCGAACTTGTGAGAAGAGGTGTTTGTGGTGCTCCATGAAAAGATGTTAATGATGGGTCATAATGTAAAGTGAGAGGAACATTTTGGTGTAATGAATAATGGAGGATGTTTTGTTCCACTGTGGTGTTTGCATCCAAGTTTTGGTTATTCACAAGGGGATGTGATTGAAGTTCATTGAGAAATGTGTTTCCCTTGTTGACATTTGGTTGGGTTTAAGCAATCGATGTCGTGATTTTTGGAATGTTTTGCATGACGTTTTGGGATGGAGGTGTAGATGAAATGGGGATGGTGGATGAGATTGGTGGAAAAGATGTCTCTACTATAGTGCTCACATCAAAATCCGAAGGCAACTTGGCCCCTTTTTTTGCTAGTTCAAGCATGTACAACGAAGGGTTAAGTCTCATCATGATGTTGATGATTCTATGGTTATCCAGATTTTGGAGCATTTCACCTATTTCTTCGCGAGACATTCCAAAGGTGAGGTCCTCCCCTTGATTTTCTTCTTGTGGGTTTTGTGATGATGAGGGGACCAATGGATTGCTTGATTCTGCAAGATTCATTTCTGCATTTGTTTGGCTAAGGTCACTTGAAGCGGGAGTTTCTTTGTGGGCTTCCATACTCTTCTTGTATTGAGATCTCATTAGAACCATAAACAAAGATCAATCTTCAGAAATATGGGAGATGAATCTCTTGATTCCTTGGATTAATCTCTATTTTATGTCCCAAAGTGAAAGTTTTTAGGATGCTTTTAGAGGATCAAATAATTGATGATATGATGGTGATGTTTAAAGATGGATGTTATGGGCGTTTTTGGATTTTGATAAATCTTGAATGAAATGCTAGGTCTTGGATTTTGATTGGTTTGATGTTTGGATTTTGAGATTTTGTCCTTGATCTTGATTTGGAGTTTGCTTTGGATTTTGAACAACAAAAGACCCTAAGATGTTTGATAATGATCTAAGGGATGGTTGTGTTCAAATGATGATGATTTGGATATGTGTGAGGAGAAGGATGCATCTACCCACACCTACCTAAACAAGATATTTGTTTCACTAAGTATATGGAGAAGGATTCATCTACATACACTAAGCTAGACAAGATAATTTGGATGACTTTGACTAAGGATATGAAAAAGGATGAATTTACACATTCCTAGCCAAAGGGTGTTTTGATAAATGTTTTCAAAGGACTTGGTCTCAATGATTTTTTGGTGTTTGCTTGATTTTTGTCATAAAATCCTAGCACTTCAAGGATGATTTCAAGATTTTCCAAAAAGTGATTTGTGAGATGATGTTGTTTTGAAGTTTTGGAGGATGGATGAAAAAGATTTTCATATTTTTTGATCCTAAGATGAACCTAGAAAGGTATACCTTGTTTGTCTAGACCTAGGTATTGAAGAGCATGCATATGCTTCCTAAAGACAACTTGTAACCAAGAAATAGTTGAACATTTTGGATTTCCAATCAATGATTTGTGCTTTTGGGATTTGGAGTCTTCAACACTACATGAAAGTTCATTTTCTTAGCTTTGCTTAATGGTTATTTTACCAAAAACCTCTCTTTTGATTAAAAGTTTCAAACTAAGATGTCCAATGTCTTAATTTCTTTAAACCCCACAGATATTTTATGTGGAAATTCAATGTGAACTTAAGGCAAGGGTTTCCTGTGTTTTACTCAGGAGACAAATTGAGATATAATCAATGCTTAGGAACCTCTGAGGCAGTGAATCCCGAGGAAGCGATAACATATGGATTGAGTCAATGATATTTGTCTTCAAAGAGGGTTTGAAATTTTGAGAATCATGTTGAATGTTTGTTTTGCAAACTATTTTCAAATACAACAATGTGTTTCAAACAAAAACAATTACAAGCCCTATGGATGTGTAAGACAATATTTGTTGGATTCCCACTTGGACAAAGTCAGCCCTACATATCTCTAGTGGATGGTTAGATGCTTGACCCACTAGCTCCCCTCCCATGACTCGTGCGTCAATCGGGGCAGCCAAGCATCAACACTTATGAAACTCCATGGCGTGCTTTCCATCTCTACTAGAAGGCTGAAGTAAAAAAAGAGTGTGGGGTGGCTTGAGCGACCATTCTTGCACCAACAAATAGATTAAAGATTTTTGGAAAATTCTAGCACATGGGTTCTAGTAAGGACTTTCCGTTCATGGAAATTGACCCATCTGACAGAGTCCCCTTTGGATCCATCTGTCCAGAGCCAGCAGCGTGATTATGGCGTTTAACCAAAGCCCACATTTATATCACGGCTGGAAATACTCTTGGCTTTAGAGTGTTACCGGTTGAGTCATCCCTTGGGTGAGTACTTTTTCCCCAAGGCAGGCCCTCTAAGATAAACAAAAGCAGGCAAAAACACAATCCGTAACTCGATTGATCTTTGATGGCACAAAGAAAGAGAATGTACGCGAAAATGCCCCTACTCACACTCGCACAAGATGTTCAATTTTTAAGCCCAAATTGAAGTGTTTCAAAGCAATAAAATGTATTTTGAGTGTTTCTCTTGCACCCTAGATTGCACGAAGCGCAAGGGGAGAGGATACGCACTCAAAAGACAAAATCACACAAATCAAGCACTTGTTCATTTTATACCCTTCAAAGCAATTGTGAGTTCATTTTAAGCACCAAAATGAAGTGTGAGTTTTGATTGTTCAATTCTTAACCTCAAACAAAATCTAGTGAGTTTGTCCTAAGATTCATTTTAAGCCCTTTGCAATGAAAATAAAATTTTTTGTTTTAGACCCAAATGAAAATTAGTGTTCTAAAACGAAATGCTAAACAACTTCGTGAAGTAGTGTTGATCAAACACTTAAAGTGTTAAAAAACACATTGTGTTTTAAAAAAAAAACCTCCTTTCGTTTTCGTTTGCTAGCCTCCTCCTTGTTGATTTTTCACTTTCGCTTTTCCTTTTTGCCTTCGTTGTTCGTTTGTACCTTAGCTTTCCTATAAAAAGAAAAGACAATCATTTGATGATTAAAACGTTAAATTCATTTTGATCTCTAAATCCAAACAATAACATGATTTCAATTTGCAATCAAAGAATTTATTTAGTAATTAAATGCATTCCAAAAAAGATTTAGTTATTTTATCATGATGACATCTTGATTCTCATTGAATGATCCTTTTTCTGCAGTCCTTCAAATATTTCATCATAACTATCCAGTGTGGCAGAAATCCTTTTAGTCAATCGGGATAGCTTTTACTATTGAACATTTAATGTAACTCCTCTACTGTCAATGCCCTTCCAAAGTGCAGCATATTTTAACAGATTTCTACATTGCTCAAACCTATTGTCTTAAATTCCGCTCCTGGTTGTGGAAGATAAAAATGCAGCTTGAACTACTGGACCTCTAACGATGTAAGCCTTCAAAGCGCATGAAACTCAGAACAACTCTTGTTGGTGAATTATTCATAGCCTTCATTCCATTGTAATACCCACGCTAAGCATGTGCCTGTCTTCCAATAATGTAAGGCATCGTATTCAATGTTGAACTATGGTCTACATTCACAAGAATTATCTGCAGCGTTAGATAAATGGCAGAGTGAGTCTTCAATTTATGATTAAACAAGCATTAACTGCGCAGAGAATTGCAGCATATAATTTGTACAACATATTGATCGAAACAAAAGTATGACAGGCGGCTATAGACGGCTATTGATATAATGTCTTAGCCAGTTGTTCCAAGTGAATACAATTAGAGGTGTAAAAAATCCCCAGCCATTCCAATATCCTCCATACTTGCGCACAAAAGGGAAGCATAGATTATGAATAGAAAAACATTAAAAATCCTTGCTGTGGTTGGAACCCACGTTAAGAAAAACTTTGGGATTTTATGGAGGAAACTGCAGATGATCCAAACCTGGACCAACTATTTGGCGACAGTTGAGGTAGCTAGGGGAAGAGCTCAATTTCTAAAACAGAGGCATTGGAATGACAGAATGGATTTTGAGTAACGTTTCCAGATTGAATTCAAAAGACCTGCCTAGCTTGAAGGATGGGAAAGTTGTTTTTTTTTTAATGCTTGGATGTCATTGATGTTCTATGCGAATGATGAGGATGCATACAACATGCACAAGCAGTTGAAGACCAAGGAATCCACCAAGCATCAACACTATGGGGGATGTCATGGTAGCAATCAGTTGGCGTAGGATAAAAAAACAAATCTTTATCCCATTAAATAAAACTAGAGATAGAACAAATGTGCTCTTTTGTCAACGTAAAGCTTAAATATTGGTTGCAAATGCAGTATACTTTTTAGTATTGGAACATCGACAGCCCCAGCAAAAGTGCACTTGCTCTGCTTTTGTGTTCCCACAAGCTTGAATATCAATGAGGCAAAACAAATCAAAATCTATGAATTGTGGTACACTGTGCACTATGCATTTGCAAACAATGACTGTGGTTGATGAAGAAGCTAATGAAACTCTACTTGTCCGTTGTATCTGTGCAAATGACATCTATAAGACATAATTATTCTGAGACATATATTCCAGTTACTACTAAAAGATATTCTGAGACATATATTGTAGTTTATGACGTCTATAATCTACTGTCCAAACAACTATTCTGAGACATATTCTAGTCACCGTCAAAAGATATAACGAGCTGCGATTTTTGAGTAATGTAAAGATCATAAAACAACTACGCTAACCCACATTCTATTCAAATTAAATGGGGATAAGAGTAGGAAACCTTTCAGATCCATTCTTTGCTAGAAACTCAGTTTTAAGACTTTTAATTGGCTGATCAATTTTTTTAGATTGAGCTCTCATGAAATCAATCAAGTAGAATAACATATTTAAGAATTTACCCAATCTAAACAACCAGAAGCTTCCAAGAAGAAAATATCAAAAGAAAGATATTGATTCATTGCTCAGCGAAGGTAAAATACATAATCCAAAGGGTGAAAATCGCTGCCTCACTCTAAGTAAATTGAAACCAAATCAAGGGCCCTCCTTCTAGCGCCATTTTGTGGACATCAAATCTACAAATGGTCAACAATTTTAACATAATTTCATTATGTTAGTCCTTTTCAAAACATTAGATTTGAAATCCCTATGAAATACTTGACTATAATGAAACATGCAAATTAGATAAACAAAGATGATCAAATGTAAGCATATAAAAGCATAGTCAAAACTCTATTCCATAGTGGATTGGTGTCACATGTGCTAGTGACCCTTTCCCAATCCTTGATCAAAGCTTAAGATGAAAATGCTATGAAGATGGTGGATGCTATGAAGATGGTGGAGTGATGATGAACAAGATCAAATCTCAAATGAAGAGAGCAAACTTTGTATAAATCATTGTGGAGGATTTGCTCAAAGACAGCTTTTGTATTTAAAGATTTTCAAACGGTCGAAAGTGCTTTTGGAAGAGAATGTAATAAAGATTCACAATTATTAGGAGGCTACTTGTCAACGATGATAGGTCAATGGTTGAAAAGATTTGGAAGAGTGCCTATGAGAGGTAATCGAACTGTAATTTTGCAATGAACAAGCTGAGTTTGACCTTTGGAAGGGGACATGTAAGAGACATGTAAGGCCTCATAAATGCTCTCTTGAGTGTACATGTCCACTTGGGGGGAAATTCAAACTTGGATAATATTCTTCCTTTATGCCAAGTTGAAAATAAAGATTTTGATAAATGAATTAAATGCAATTTCATGTGCAAGTGGCCAAATCTAGAGAATGCAAGTGGGATGAGTTTAGCCTTTAATCAGGATTAATTAGCCAGGATGATGATTAGGCTGATTTGACCACTTTGACTTGATTTAGGGATTTAAATCAAATCAAAGGGAGATGGATGATGCTCTGAGATTTAATTAGATAAATGATTGATTTATTTAATCAAAGAGATGATGATAGGATCAAGTTTGATTTATTTGATTTAAGTTGATGAATTTACCCTGATGAATGGATGAGTGTGCTTTTGATCAAATGCATAATGCTAATTTTGCATGTCTACATTGTTAAAATTTTCTAGTTGGGATTTTGATTATGGAATTTCCCTTAAATTGTCATCCAACTGCTACCCTCAAGGAAATGGCCTTGTAGAATCTACAAACAAGAATTTGATTGCCGTGATTAAGAAACAGCTTGATAGGAAAGCTAAGGACTGGCATACCCAGCTCTATTTTTCCCTTTAGGAAAATCACACCCATCACAAGGCTACCCTTGGCGATTCCCCATTCCATCTTGTCTATGGCTTAGAGCCTATCTTTTTGATACACCTAAAAATTCCCACCCTCCAGTTTATCAATGACTTTTACGAAGGAGGAGATTGTAGAGAAGCTCGGTTAGCTGAGCTCTTGCACTTAGAAGAAGTACAAGATTGTGCAATAGAAATTTTTTCCAAACATTAGGGTGTAGTCAAGAGATGGTTTGATCGTCAAGCAAAAATCAAAGCCTTTAGAATTGTAGATCTGGTTCTATGTTGGGACAAGGCCCATGCAAAGAAAGGGGGACATAACAAATTCGACAAGCTTTGGCTTGGCCCCTTTCAAATAGCTGAAATTTTGGGAGACAATGCTTTCTGCTTAAAAACCATTACTGGTGAGGACGTCTCATTTCCTGTCAATGAGCTACATTTGAAGAATTACTTCCTTGAGTGTAAGCTTGGTTAGAGCTATTCTTGTAAATGCTTTTATATAGGTTAGGGTAGGTTGCTTTGGTTTGCTTTCGTTTCACTGTTTTGTGCTGCTTCTTTTTTCTCATCTCCCAACTATTTTGTTTTGATGAGGGGTTCTTCATTGCTACTGTGGTGGTTGTGCACGTTCAATGAACGATTCACTTTTTTTCCCACCCTTAGTGTTCTTTGGCTAAATATTCATTCTCGACTATTGGTCCCTAATAGATACCTAGGAATGATTTCCTCATTTGAACTTTGCTTTAGAACTTGACCCTTGGTTGAATCTTTTTACATTCATCTTGGATCCTACACTGAAACACATATCAATTATTTTCAAAGGGCTATATAGTCAATGTTATGATGAATCTGCGAGCAAAAAATCTTAATTCCACTCCAGTGACCACTGTGGTTCTCAACCCCATCATAGGATTCAGTGCTTACATGGTCAAGCAAAAAGATGAAGTGTGGATTTAAGAAATATCAAAAGAAATAAAAATAAGAAAATTCTAGAATTAAGCAACCATATGGGTGTGTGTATAACTCTACTAGGGCTATGGATGCTCGGCTTGTAGTAGAGAAATATTCTTAGGGGCACAACAAAAACTTCGTCAAGGCTATGGATGCCTGACTAGCAGCGGGGTAATATCTAGGTTGCTATTGGTGTTGGACGATCTATGTAGCTTGCTCAGTCTGATTAGCCACTGTTTGTCACAATTTCTGAGGGAAGGAATGAATTCACTAGATACACATAATTCTGCAATGTTTTGTAGGTTGACTCAACTAAGAACCTCATTCTCCTAGTTCACTTTCGGAAGTCAGCCCCTGGTCTACGAAACTAGAGATCCTGGGTCCTGAATAAATACTTATCCTTAGAATGGTCGAGCATTTTCCCCAGTACAGTTACCATTTGTTGTGCCCTTAGCACACATGCCCTATTCAGAATGGGGAACCTCTCTTTCCTTCACCTTATTGGGCCATTTTTTTGTTACCTCATTTTGTGTGCCCCTTATTTGATGTCCCAAATGGTTAGTGATCCTAAAAATGTCATCTTAAGTCAATCATGTTTCATCCCCATCAAATTTTTTAAGTCCTAGGTCCTCATGGAGGCCTTCTGGAATTTTTCCTTTGCTTCTCAAAATGATGTCCCTCGTGCTCTCCGGGTCTGCCCTGTCAGGTTTCCCATGCCAGATTTCCTTGCTACATTCATTTTTTCTAATTGCTAAAAGGCCTTGGACTTCTGTCGCTCGGGACCCGCCATCTTGATCACCATTTCCTCATGCTTTCAATGACTAACTTATAGTCCATAGGGATCATTGGGCCCGGTCTTCCAAATCTCCTTTCCCAGGTTTCTGCTATGTATTTTCCCTTCCCAAATAACTATCCTCTACTGGAGTTCCACCCACTGGACCCCAGGATCTTATTTTCTAGTGGTGTTCCACTTAATGTTTCAAACAACTATCTACTAATGGCCTTCTGACCTCTAGGTTATGAACCCCTCATGACCATTTTTGAATTTCAAACTCACCAACTCCTTGGCTACCATACACACATTTATTGAGGGAATTTAATGCCATAAAATTCTATAAATAGGCCAATTTGACCTATCATTTTCACATGTCAGGACAACTAGAGTAATCAGAGTGATCCATAGCATTCGTCGCGTGTTGCCCTTGAGCCTGTAGCCTTCCATCATTGGTCCTTTGCATTCATTGGTGGTTTCATCATCTTCCTTCACTGGGTTCTAATGGTAGGTTTGTTGTTTGCACCTCATATTATATTTTTCTTTGATTTTTGAAGAAAACTAATGAATAAAAGGGATGGAAATGTATGCACTAGGTTAAGAAAAAGGAGGCGTTTAAGCCATGAGATCAAATCTTTAGAAAACCCTCATAATGACCCATATGTCGAGCACAAAACTTCACTTCCCTGGCACTGTTCTTCGGCCAAGGAATTCATTGCTCACAGGCCCACCAACTCATGGCATCATAGTTTAAGTGCTAAAATGAGAACTAAAATTCAAGTGGAAAATATACCTTTTGGGCCCACCATGGCGGGGGGACTCTCGTTCCTTGTTGTTGAAGCATCAATCTTTCTAACTGAAGTGGAGTCCTGCATATCGCCTGGGTCCATCCCTAGGGTGCCATTTATTGTCCACCATTTCAAATGGAATTTCAACCCCTGCTTCTTGGGCCCTAGACTCTGACTCTTTCCCTGATCAGCTGACATTGAAATGACCATCCTAAATTCCCTCTGAGTCCCGGTCCATCGACTTTCATCTATGGACCGTCATAATGACATTTCCATTTCTCACGGCTTTCAAGAGGCTACTTTTTGGCCTCCAAACCCCCATCATCCTTCGACCATGCAAGTAAAATGACAAACTCAAGTGTCATAGCCTTCGCCAGGTACCCTTCACCAGACTTCCATCATCGGGACTCTGTCCTATCTCAACCGTTGTGAAAAGGAAAACCAAGCTCATCCTCTAGGCCTCTAGGGCCCAGTGCCTTGATTGTCGATGAAACCCTCTAAAAAAATAAATACGGAAGCCAAGTTCAAGACCAGGTTTGGTCCTTTGGGTTGCTCCCTTTGGACTTCCGCCCTTTGTCCGCCATTTGAAATGACAATTATCAAATGGCTTCCTATCTCCTCTGACTCAAACACTTGAGCTATCAAAGAAGTGTGTCAACTGCCTTCCAAACTCAAGGGCCCCGATTGGAAAAACTGCGTCCCCGGAGTGTCGCCTCACTAGAGTTGTTCCAAACGACTAACCTCAAACGACGAAGCTCTATCCTAGTTCTGATCACCCAAATGATGACTCAAATGCCTCCTAATATGAAAACAAGTTTTGACCCACATATTGAAATTGGATGCTCTTCTCCATGGACTTTCCAAATTGCCTAAGTCTGAAGACAAAAGAAACCATACCGATTTCCCTACCCTGTTTTCCCTTCAAAACAACCATCCTAATAGGGAAGTCCAGCCTCTAGGGCCCAAACCAGCCAAACTCCCTCCCATGAGCCACTAACAACATTTTAGACTAAATGTTATATTTTTGAATGATGAATTATCCAATCTAACTCTTTTTGCATGGATTTGGCTAACATTTTTTGTTTTCATGCTTGATTATGCTCACCTTGCCTCTGTCTATAAAATATATGGAATCAAATGCTAGACCCTTAGGGGCAGTTGCTGAGAAAGACAAAGGGAAGAAAACATGAAAACCTCCCCATGGAAAAGAAGATAAGGACCAAATTAAATACCAATTCCAGGGGGAACCTCTAAAATCTAAAGTCACCATAGATTGGAAGGAAGTCTCTGACACCAACATAGGACATGTGGACATTGACGAATTCACACAAAGGGTTAGGATCAGCCCTAAGATAGAGAATGCAAGATTGATTAGAGGTAGCGGGATAGGCAAAGCTGCAGGTTTTCTTCTCACTCTTGTCACCCCTGAACTAGTAATGGCTTGCAAGGAGCCATACCAACCAAAAACTAGAACAATAGTGGACATGGATGGAATTGTGTTAGCTAACATGTCGACCAAAGCAATAACTAAGACCTTTCATATCCCTACCTTTGGGGAAATGGAATTTCCAACCATAGAGGAGTGCAATGCAATGTGCGAAAAAGACCCAACTAAATGTAAGAAGCTTATAAATCAACATTGGCTCAAGGAGAAGAGGGGCAGCACTGCAAAAGTTCCCCAGGAGCTCGTTCATAGTGACTTCTATGAAGACTACCATTATTTGGTAGCCTTGCTAAGCAGAGTAATGGACCCTCCTACTATGGCCTACTTTCAAGAATGGATGGTCTACTTTGTTCAACAGATTCTCTGCAAAAAGGAGGACACTTCATTTTACTGGGGTGGAATAATCAGTGATTGCTTCCATGAGCAATTCATGGTATTAAAAAAGACCTACAAATTCTACATGACATCCTACCTAGTCTATTCCTTGGCCGAACGAAGGTAATATAGTAGCTTATTCAAAGCTCTGAATGAAGAACAAGGCAGGGCACTAGAAGTCTATGATATGTACCCTTAGTTGCAATACAAGAACTACAAAAAGGATTTCAGAGGTTATATCATTAGAATGCTCAGGGGTGACTTCAAGAGGCGAATTTTCCATAGTGCTCATACTTTCCTTAAGTAGTATGCCTTTTTGTTTATCCAATATCTAAAGTTTACATACATTCGTGCAGAAGGCTTCTCAGAAGGATCGAACAAGTTGCCCCAGTATCCTAATGACCGACTAATATTGTTTGAGCTTTCTTGATAGTTGCAACATGTGCACACCCTCTTAAGCAAAAAACATCTAGTAGGGATTTCTTATCCCCTTTCTTTTGGCCAGGGGTTGTATGAGCTCCATACCTCCCAATGTGCCCAAAACTCAGAAAAGGAATTGGTCGAGTATCATCTTAGAATCCACACAACCCAGCCATAGATGGATCCCTATGGCCACATCAGGAGGGAACTTGGACATGAATATGCCCATCTTCATAGTGTTGAAGATTTTTGGGCCAATTGTAAGAATGAAAATGAGGTGCAGATGAGGCATTATATGCAGATGACTACATAGTTTGTAAAAAGGGTGAAATTGTTCCCAGTGCTTGATCAGGTAGAAGAAGATGAGAGCACAGTGATAGACCCCCAATATGATGCAGTTTCCAATCTACCCTTACTGCTAATTGATTGGGATAAGCAAGAGGTTAATGACCTCAACATTCTGACCAAGCCCATCGAGGCTTGTACAAAAGAATGTATTGATGGGAAAGATGCCTAATTGAAGGAACAAGGGGTCATCTTGACTTATGAAGGGCTCAAAAGTGATCCAAGTGGAATAGATGGTGGGGTAGCTATTGCATCAATAGGAGAAACTTTGAAGTCCCCTCCACTCATTCACTCAAGGAAAAGGAAGGAGACTAACGAGCAACAGTCCAATCCAAAAGTGTATGCTAGAAATGCCTCAGAAGGTGATCCTTCCAAGAAACATAAGAAATTGGGCAGTGTCATTGAAATGCCTATTATACAAGAAGATCCACTCCATGAGGGAGAGGATATGGAGGCTGATCAACCCAAGTCCCCACTGGCTACCTCCACTACTACTACTCTTCCACCTACTTCTCAAGCCATGGTGGCTACCTTCCCACCTGCGGTGGACATCTCGGTCCACCTTGCCTCTTCTTCACCTACTGGACCAATCGTAATGGTTGATTCTTCTTCCACCACCACCTCTCCAGTTTCTTCTGCCTCCATGTCTCTGACCATGTCTCTTTCACTAGCAACAACAACAATGCCCATACCTACACTCTCACTTCTAGAAGCATTCTCAAGGCATATACAGAGTGTCCCCTCTAAAATTTCTGAAGTATTGATGAATCTGACCATCTAGGTTTCCTTGGCACAAGTTCTTGCCAACGTTCCTATCTCGAAGCATCCAACTGAACCACTGAAGATGAAAGCTATGATGCAAGTATTTGAGGAATTGGAAGGATAAGAGAGGGAAGCCACAAAGGAATTGGAGGAAGAATAAAATGACTACCATGAGCATCCAAAACATCAACATCTACAAATTGATAAGGTATTTCGTGAAGGAGAGGAGACAAGATCTTTTGAGAACGATGAAGAAAAAGATGCCAGCACTAAATTCATTTTACAAACATTTGATGCTGATTTTGAGGAAGAGATGGCCTGAAAACTAAAAGATGTTGGGGAAGAAATGAAAAGACCACCTTTTGGGAAAGAAGGGTAAGAGGATGACAAAATGGAAGATAACACTAAACTTCCAGCTGATGAACAAGAAGAAAACCCCAAGCACAGCAAGGAGGTACCTCTCTTAGAAGGGTAGGAAGAATAAGAAAAGGAGCATGAAGACATGCCACCTCAATGTGAGGAAGAACAAAGTAAATAAGAAGATAAGCCTCCAAAAGAGTCTCAAGCTAATAGGATCCCTGAAATGGAGTAACCTGAAGAACATGTGCATGAGGAAGAAAAGGAAGAAAGAGATACTAAAGGGGAAGAAAACCCCAAGGAATGCCTTCCCACTAAATCCCCCATCAAATGCATGGTGTTCATCCAAGACTTCGATGAGGAAAAGGAGGATACAAGGATAGAGAAAGAAGCTCCTAGGAAGGATGAAGAGGAAGGTGATTGTGAATCACCCAAAGAAAATTCCTCAATGCCCAATTGGTTGGAAAAGCAATTGGAGAAGAAAGCTCCTACCCCGAAGGATCCAAGAACAAGATTGGAAGCCATATTGGCCTGAGCATAGATTAATACTAAAAATGAGAAGAAGCCCAAAATTAGGTCGAAGTTGACCATGAATGCTTCTGGATCTAGGACCGTGCAAGTAGCCATTCCTGTGCTAGGAAAACAAGGAATAAGCTACAATGTCTCCACCATCAACCTGGGGATGACCACCAGAGAACAAAAAGTGGATCACCTTCAGGAGTTCATGGCCATGGTGGTGCAATTGATACAACATGATAAGATTTCCAAGGAGGAGCTCAAGGAACAAGTGGCTAATTTGATAGCCTACATTTAGTAGTGGTCATCGACAAAAAATCTCCCTACTACATCCTCAGCTCCGCCACAACTGTTGTCCAAGGAGCAAGTCGACAAGCTCGAGAAAAGGAAGAACTTGGCTAAGACCATGGAAGAATGGTTCCAGTAGGTCCTATATGTTGGAAACATGGGCATCAATTGTGTTGTTAGGACAACAAACAAGTTCTTGGAGGTGCAAAAGTCTCTTGAGGGAACAAGGAAATTCTGTACGGACTTCTTGAGGATATATGGGTCTACTTACCTAAAAATTGAGGTCATCCTCCAGCTGCCAAAGAAAAATTGGGAAAAGGAGTTTGCATTCAAGGAGGATGATCATTGGCTCGTGGATATGTGGAAGCTGGACTTCGAGAACCGAAAAGAAAGATTGGATTAGGTACTCTTCAAGGTGGATCCAGATATTGATTGGGCCAAGGATGTTAGGGCAGATTGCATTTAGTATTTTGAAACTGATGATGGGATATGATATGCCTATCGTTCAAATTGATCTAGAGAAGATAAATCCTCATTTCCATAAGAAGATGAAGGATGGAATGTCAGGTGAAATCACCATAGATTTCATGAGTTTTTTTGTCTGGGCCTTCACCTAGTCTGAGCAATTTAGAGACAACAATTCCAAGTACGATGAAGACTTGGACAAGCTCACCAACTGGTTTAAGCAATGGAGTTACCAAGTGCTATAATCCGAAATCATGGAAGTTGATAAGCTCCAACCACTAATTCTAAAGTTTATGGAGTATGTCGCTTTGAAGAAACAAGAAGGGAACCCTATTATTGATGATAAACTCCTTACAAAATAGCTATAGCAAAGGCAATTAGCAAAAAGACAAAGTGCTATAGTGCTATCACTAGAAGGAAAAATAGGGAAAAGACAAGGAGTGTATTTTAAATTGTAATATATTTGGGGGGTAGGTAGAACCCTAGTTTGTAGTGAATCTTGGCCACACAATGCAAATCAATCTTGGCCATTCATTCTACTTTTTGGACACTATAAATAAGGGGTCTCCTCTCATTTTCAAGAGAGAGATTTGAGTTGTAATGACATGTAGAAATTTCAATAGAAATACATTGAGGGTATGTGTAGGATCATCATGGAAAAAATAGGCCCTTAAGTGGTGAAAAATTTAGAAAAATCAGAGTTAGGCAACTTGACGTAAAAATTTGAATAAGGTATCTATATTATTTCAAAAATATGCAAGAATAGAATCTATAGAAAATTGAATGTAGTTTCTCAACTACTAGGTTTATTAAAATATATATATATATATTTGGTGAAAATTTGAAATTTCAATACAGTAACACTTAAATTTCAGGGCAAAAATAAGAAGTGGGTGTTTGTTTGACCACGCTAACCATAATAAAATGATAATATTTTTTTATAAGATTTTATATTTAAGTTGAGGACTCATGTCCCAATGTGATACATATTTTTTGTGTAATTTTTTCCAATTAAATAATTAATTATGATTTTTTTAGTACAACTTTAAAAAATATAAAACTTGTATGTCCACCTTAACTTGGTCAAAACTTCATGAAATTCATTTTTATTTTTTTAATCCTATAGTATGTGAAGCATAGAATGTGACACATGTTTTGAATTCAAAAAATGTGATACCATTTGAAAGCTATAGATATTTTTCAATCAACCTATCAATCAGGACTTTAGTCGTAATTCAAATGGAAAATGAATAATAATTATTTATTAAACTCAAAGTAAAGCATAATTTATATTGGTGGAAAGATGACAATCTCCTTTAAAAACTCTTTTTGTTTCATCAATTTTGGGTAAAAAAGGTCATCAGCTACATACCCTATACATACCTATCATATCGCCACTTTTTGGCCCATCATGATCCTACACATAACCTTGACTTTGGTGGAATTCTGAGTTTCTTTGCATGTTTCATGATTCATCTCCCATAAGTTGATGATTTAGTTAGATTTTCTTTGCTATTCTTCATAGTCTTAGATTGCTTTGATAGATTTGGTAATGTTGTTCAATGGTCAAGTGTAGATTTATGTTGTGTTGATGCCTTTCTTGTCCATATTTTTTGTTGTTTACTGATGGTAGATAGTTGTGTAAAGTTAGTCTGGACTTAAATTCAAAGTTGCTGCAAACTTTTATCTTTGTTCATGCATGCATATGGAGAATGGACGGTAAAACATTTGTGGTCCTTAGAAGATAGCACAAATTTCGTGATTCTGTGAATTTTTTGGTTACGTGAAATTTTGTTTTAAGGAAGTTGTCCACAGTAGAACCCTCCATGATCACTATTCATAGTTAGTTTCAGATCCAAAAACTTCCTCTCTTCCCTGCCTTTTTCCCATTTTTTTAAGAAGTAGCCTATGATAAGGTTCATTGCACATTGTAAAGCCGAATCTCAAGATAACATTGGAGTTTTAGATTGTTGTTCGAACCTACAACAAATTGCACTTTGACTTCCTATCTTAGAAACTCCATTTCAAGATCCATCTCATACCCAACTTATGTAAGTCTTCCCTATGATTACCAGAAAAATCACTTTAAACATCAACTGAGGAATTCCTTGCAAGTCATGACCTAACATCTTAGAGACTTTGGGGTGATTTTCAGCAACTTGTTGGAGATTTCCTTTCGAGAGAGGTAGTGCACCTACACACTGCCTGTGCTGAAAAGTGCATACAAAAAACCCATCAACACCTTATAATGCATTATTAGGGAGAGGATAATTGAAGTTACTAGGGGATCTAATTGATAAAAAGGAATATTCTCCACTAAGCCCTCCACATGAACTAGAACAACCTGCAATGCTTCAACCCCTTATTGAGAGTATTCAACCTTGCTCCACATAAGAGATGAAACATCATCAAGCCTCTATATTAAGGTAATCCTTCCCTCATACAAGAGAATCCCATAGAGATACCTAAGGATTCACCTAGTAGGATGATGATTATGTTTCTTATGGAACATGATATTTATTATTTAATATTTATAGTGTAGGGGGTGGGAGGATTGTAGGGGTACCCCCTTGCAACGTTCAGAGTGGCCATCCCCTAGGAAAGGGGTCTAAGGGATGTGTCCCCCAATAGGGTTTTAGGGGAAGCACCCCTAAAAGCTAGATTTGATATGTATTATTCATTGTAAATCTAGACCATTTATCATTAGGTCTCATATTTGGTGGTAGATATTATATTGGCTTTTCTTTCCCTAAAAATATGTATTGCAATGTTTTGTACATTGTGAGGAGACTATGATATAGAGAAGAATAAGTTACAATGGATGTGTTGTAGGTTATATCTCTTCATATTTTTGAATGAAATAAAGGAAGGATTGGTTAATTTTTCCATGGATGTAGCCCATATTGGGTGAGTTCATGTATATCTATCTTTGTGTTGTATTATTTTATATTTTATTTATGCATTTATTTTATTATATATTTCTCTATTATCCTATTCTTAACATATTCTAGCAATCTTGTGGAAATCACCATTCAAATTACAAAGCTAGAGCCATAGGACCTTGTAGGTACCATTTAGAGGTATGTGCAAGACCTGGAATTGATCGCTATAGTCATGCAAGAGGTTGTGGATATTTATAAATGAGTCGGTAGAACTCATTCTCCTCTAGTCTTGCAAGAGGCTCATCACATCCTAAAGTTCATGGATAAAGGATCTCACGAGGAGTTTAAAATAATCTTCCTCTCGAAAGGATGACCTATAAACCAAAATCCTTAGATGAAGACAACATGGAAACCTACCATGATAGTACCTTCATTTGGAGGGAGGGATGGTAAGGTGCTTATGACTCTATGACATGGATACAATATTTTAGGAAGTATTCTATTTGTTGCAACACCATTTGGTTTTTGACAATCAACTCATGAAACATGTGGATGAATCAATGTATATTTCACAATGACTATGTGTAGAAGAAAATGAACTAACCTAGAGATTCCAAGACCAATTAACACAACAATCACACATCACTGAAATTGAGAAGGTTAAAGTGTTAATGAAAGAATAGGAATTGAATGAGAACCGTTGATGGAGAAGGATGTCCATCTTGTGGACAAGGATAAGAAGCTTGCTAAGTTATAGTTGGAAAATAAGAAAACCAAGCACCAATTGGTTGAGATAGTTCAACTAGTGAAAACCACTCAAGAGAGAGAACTCTTAGCAACCCACCATCTAAAGCTTCACATAGAGGAACTACATAGGTTGTAGTAGAACATCTCCTATAATTCTGGACACTATCCTTCTTAATCTATACAACTCTAGGGATGTCTTCTCAACCACCCCCTTAATAATTTTTTTGTTCATTTTGTTTAGTCTTCCAATTTTTCTTTTTAATTGTTTGGGGAATGACTTTCTTTTTGGGGGGTTGATGTAGTTAGAAAAATAATTATATTAGTTTTAATTATAGATGGCATGGTTAGTTCTCAAATGTAAATAATTTGAAGTTTTCAATGGTTAGTAGTCCTCAACAACCATTGGCCACTTTATATACTCCTATTGTAATCGAGAATGGGGACTGCATCTAAGGAATTTCCCTAGACAAACTTGTGTAAATTGGGAATGAAATACATGGATACATCATTATGTAATTTTAGTTATGTGTTTGCATAGTTTCTAGAATTTATTATGTTATTTACTCTATGATAGTTAAATAGGTAGAAAAAGGCAATAAACATTGTGGAAGTCTTTAGATTTGTTTGTATTTTTGGAAAGCTTTGGGAAAAATCATTATGAACATTCTCTTTGAAATTTTAATTTATATCCTAACTAATTTTTAAATTATTAGATCAAGTTTCGATCAATAGAAAAATTAGATTTTACATGGTCAAGCCTCACCATGATAAGACCTTAAACTAGGGTTAGGGGAAAGAATTCCTACATACCAAGAAAAAGCCTTGACAAAGATGCTATAAATTGGAGTTTGGATCAAGTGGAGTTTCAATTACAACTCCCTACCCATTAGATGACAAAGTGAGCTAATTAAAAGAGGGTATGTAAAAAGAGTTAAAAGAAGAACTGACTAGCATCAAGTTTTCAATGAATAAATAGTGGGAAAGGACAATAGAATGCATCCAAAAATCATTTCAAAAAATTAGAACATTATTAGTTATGGTATTATTATTATAATATAAAAATATTTTAATCAAAATAAACCCAACTCACAAGATGAAATGCATCTTTTATCACTACAATATCTTATTCGATTAAATTGGTTTCTAACTTGAAGTTTCACGAACAACTTATTCAAGCTCTATCCATGAAGATTCTTACCTCAGCTCATTTAATTTAAGAAAAAAAGACACTAGTGAAATTGTTTTATAACTTGAGACTTCATGAAGAACTTATTCAAGCTCCATGCGTGGCAAATTCTTATCTCACCTCATTTAATTTAAGAAGAAAAAAAAAGAAACTACTGAAATTCCACCCACAAGACCTTTCCTAGTCACTGTAACAAAGCTTAAAGTTGTACGAACTCAAAATGCTCAAAATCAAACAGACAGACAATAATTATTCTAACAGATTTTTATAAATAGTTTATCCACTTATATAAAATGAATACATAGAATTTATGATAGTACTCTTAAACAGATTTTTATAAATAGTTTATCCACTTATATAAAATGAATACATAGAATTCATGATAGTACTTTTAAACAGATTTTTATAAATAGTTTATCCATTTATATAAAATGAATACATAGAATTCATGATAGTACTTTTAAACAGATTTTTATAAATAGTTTATCCACTTATACAAAATGAATACATAGAATTCATGATAGTACTCTTAAACAGATTTTTATAAATAGTTTATCCACTTATATAAAATGAATACATAGAATTCATGATAGTACTTTTGAACTCCTAGTTAAAGGAGGCAAGCCAGTCAGAATTTTGCAAATATTTAATGGTGGCACGTCAATTTGAAACTCTGCACGTCTCATAGCGAGGGAAGACAGCCTTCCATGTTTACTTGTTTATGTTTTCCTATGCTCACCTGATCTTCGCGGAAGATTCGATATTGAGTTTTATTCTCAATCATATTTTGGAAACTGCAACAAACTTTTAAAATGGCAGCATGAAAATGCACCCATCTTGCAAATTATTTTTTAATTGGCGTGCACTTGTCATTATTTCAGGAAGGTTATCCTTTTTAGCACATCTAGATGTCCAAAATAATTAGGCCACAACTGTAATCTACATCATTTACGTTGACAAAATGCTCCACCCTTTTGCAAAAAGTTCCAATATAGTAGGTGAGACAATGTGCTTACACAGACCCCAAAACGGAGACATGAACATGTGTGCCCACACGCATGTACACATGCATAAGGACACAAACAAACATGCTATGTAGACAAAAGATAACTTTGCTTTCAATAAAGGATTAAAAAACCAGAAGCCAACTAAGCAAATAATGGCAAAGAAGCTATTGAAGTTTTGTGGTGCCAGTTGCATCGTGTGTCACCACTTTTCAAGACAACATTGAGGACAAAATGTCTCCTTTTAAGGAGCCTTGTATTTACATGGAAAACTGTAGCAGTCTTTATTTTTTATACATTAGATATGATAAGTTGGCTTGGTGAAAAATGTGCAGGTGATCATGACTGATTTAATGGATGAAATATGACTTGGGCTCCATGTTGAGGGTGTAGCATCAATAGCACTGTTGGTGCATGCACGTAGGATGGAGAAATTTCAAAGGTGAAATGTTGTAGGATCATGGCTAGTACAACCTTGGCTTCCATTAGGGTAAAATTCTTGCCTATGCATGTCCTTGGCCCTAGGCCAAATGGAATGAATGCCATGGGATGTTTTGCAGCTTTTGAAACTCCATTGCTGAACCTTGCAGGGTTGAATTCGTTTGCATCTTCTCCCCAGAGAATTGGGTCATGGTGGATGGCCAATATTGGTATCATCAATTCTAGTCCTGGTGGAAGTCTTAGGCTTCCTAGCTTTACTTTCTTGTTGATTCTTCTCATCATGGCCACTACTGGTGGGTAGAGCCTCATGGATTCATTCACAATCATATCCACCTGCAAAACGAAGGGAAAACATATGAACAAACATTCTCTACTCATTGTACAATAAGATTAAATGGACTAGAATTTAGATTAGAGAACTATTTACAGTTGAGAATATATAAATACAAACAAACAATCTCGTTTCAATGTAAATAGAAACCAGATAGGATAGGCTAAGGATTAGATTGATGTGGCCTTTACACTAGGGCTTATATCAATATGCTCTTTACAGTAGACCGGTTGCACATGGAATAGGGTGGATGCATGCGTCGTACAAGTTTGAAAAGAGAGGCAGTGTGTTGTACAAAATTTTGAAAAGAGATGACCCCCATACATTTCGGTTTGACATTTAGAATTTTGATTTGAATAAAGCTATTTTTGGTGAATTTAAACCTGAGATAAAATCCTATCAACTTTGTAACAATGTGTGTAATAATTTTACTAGAATTAACACCCTTCATCCCCCCAAAAAATGGGTAAGTGCAAATCTGTTGTAACTTTGGTTGCTTGATTAGATACTAAAAAGAGAGACTACATTGGTTGGATAGTTATTCCCTTCAAAAGAGCTGCAATTCAATGTAGCTAAATGCAAGGGAATAAATTGTTTTCCTTTCAACCTTTTTTCTTTAAACATTTCAAATGTTTTACAGATTTTAACAGAAAGGTTCGAGTTCTAATCTTTCTAGTTTAATGTTCAAATGTATCTTACTGGTGTTTTCCATGTCCAACTAGTACGTTGAAAAGTGTAAGACAACTATTGGACTACACATATATGTGTATATTTAAAAAAATGAAAATACCAAGTGAGCTGCCCGGTCAACTTGGTGCTCTCAAAACAAAGAAAAAATAGAAAGAGGTTCTGAATCTTACAATTCTCAGCTGGTTGACAGAATTTTTATCCGGTACATTATCTCCACAAACTTCCAAAACTTGTTTTCTAGCCATTTGTTGCCATTCTTTATGGATAGCCAGAAGAACTATTGTCCAAGTGAGCATGTTTGATGTGGTTTGTCTGCCTGCAAAGAAGAAGGTCTTGCATTCCTCCATTATGTCCTCTACTTTTACAGGAGATGATCTTTTCTCCTTCTTCTTGTTCTTTTCTTCACAACTTGTAGTCTTTGCATGGATCAGAAGTCCTAGAAGATCAGAACCACTACCAACTTTTGAATTCTGCTCACGCCTTTGGATGAGCTCAGTCAAGGACTTCTTGATTTCCTTCTCTAGTCTCCACTGATATAAATTCCTTTTAGTAGGCAAAAACCTAAAATACCAATGAAAGAATAAAATTTATTAAGGTTCTCTGCTCCACGCAAAAAATATTATAGTCCAACAAAATTGCTGCCACCTTCAGCAATACAAAGAAATGGGTAAGTATAGAATAAGATCTTCTATTATCTATACTAGATCAAAATAAATATTTTTATAAGAGCCCAACACAATCTGGCTACGTGATTTTAAGATTTGCAAATCTGAGAATCACAGAAAACAGTTCTTATTTTTTGTGGGGCCTAACCTGGAACCAGGTAGAATAACTTTTCTAAAAGCCTCCCCAGCAAAGACCATTTGTTCAGCCTGCATGCTGAATATGCGTTTTCCTTCCTCGTAGCTACTTCCAAAAGCTGCCCTTGCAATTATATCTGCACTAAGGGTCTGAAATTCCTCAGATACTTCTATCTCATTTCTACCTGATTCAGTCCACTTCTTCCATTTGTCTAACATGGTTGTTGCACTCACAGCAATCGCAGGAATTGTCAAGTCCTGTTATACAAAATATAAATCTTAGCACTTTTTACGATGATCTATAAACAATCATAACACATTTATCTTCTTAAATTCTTGTTGAAGATGACCTAATTATATAGATAAACAAAACCTTGTAGAAATTGAAATTATGTTAATGTTCACAGACATCAAAAGATCGCATTGACCATGGAGGCAACTAAACTGCAATCAGAATAAACTGAGCACCTCCATAACACACATATAGAGCTCACATATGTGGGTTGATACCAGAACATCTATTGCAGTTTAATATAATTTAGATCTAGTCATGCCCAAAAATGAATTGATGAAAATTTCTATGAAATTGTGTCTTACTTTGAGATTTTCCATGTGAAAAGCAGGATTGATAATTCTTCTATGCTGAGCCCATTTCTCGCCTTTCAAGTTCAGTAACCCTTTACCTTCCAATTTCTTGATAGCAGTATTGGCCTCAATTTTCTCATAATCATCAGACCTCACAGAAAATATCTCTTGCACCAGCTGGGGGTCTGCTATATTTATTCTTGCAACAGGTCCAAACCAAAGCAAGAATGTGGTCCCTGTAATTCAAAATCACACCCCAATAAAAAAAAAAAAAATCAGTATAATGGAGATCAACACATTATATTTCAGAATTAGAAACTGTAAACACTGCTTGTTGGACAGGCATCAGATGTTGGTCCTACCCCACCCTGTGATGACCCCTTACAGAACCACTTGTGTGGGAAAGATATTGCTAGTAGGACTACTGAAGGTGGTTCTCCCTCAGTAGTCTGCCCATACAAGTAATTCCATGCTCATAAATTAAAGACCAATTCATGCCTTCAATGTTAATGGGAGGTTCTAGGTTGGAGTTCTAGTTAGTTCATATAAAAAAGAGCAATATTAAGATTTACAAACAAAATGTGTGGTTTGAATGGACAGTTAAAAAGAAACAATCTATACTTCTAACTCCGAAGAGACCAGTAGCTCAGCGGTAATGAACCCAAGCAAACTAATGGGAGGTCCTAGAGGTGATTCCTAGTCCAACAATCAGTCTTTCTTAAAAAGGAAGGAAAAAAACTGTTACAAAAATAACAATAGAAACAAAAGCAATAACAACAAGACTGCACCATAGATTTTGGTCCACTGGTGATAGAATGATAGAACTCTGGGAAGAATATCATGAGAAAAGTATCCCATAGGATTGGAACTGGCCTGCTGCATCATCTTCATCATCTCTTTTGCATTTCCAAGGAAGAGCTTGTATGGAGGGCCTCTGATACCCTGAGACTGAAAATGCATCTGTATTTTTCTAGGCTTCCACCACACAAGTCTTATGATTCTCACAATCTCTGCAACAACCACTGCACAAGCTGCCATAGCAACAACCACCCTAAAATTCCACTCCATGGTGGCTGTTGTTATGCTCCCTACAACTTCTGTCTTCAAAGTCATATATAGTTCCATAATTCATATGGTTTTCTTTGGAATAGCCGTGAATTTTACACTTTTTAAAACATGCAAGTCAACTTGTTATCACTATCTTAAAACCACCTGTTCAAATTTTTTAAAGGCTCCCTTAGAAACAGTGATATGGATGGATACTCTGGAATTATTGGGATTGCTTCCTATTCGTCCACATCCCAACAGCTCATTTGCATGCTGAATATTTTTTGAAATTGCTCTAAAATAATGCTGTTGCCTTCTTTTTACCCATCCACAGACAAGCATGAGGTGTATGGAGTACTAAATTTCTTTGAGATCACGAGAAAGGTATTACTATTATTATGGGGAGGTCAATAACGTGATCTTGAAGTAAAAATTAGCATACGTGGATGAGTTGTTTGTAGTGAATAAAATTGCAATAAGTAGATGAAATCATTGTTGTTCATAAATAGAAGAACAGAAATTGCAGGCGTTAATGAGTAGATGAAACGTTTGTTGTGAAAAGGAAAAAAGATGTAACGGAATAAGTTGTTTGAGCCGAGTAAACATAGTAGGCAAGGCTAATGGATCGTATAGATTTCTTGTTATGTTAATTTTATCAAGTAGACCCTTGCTATGGGGTCACGGAATCAATTCTTGGGGATTTAATTAGTCAGCAATATATTTTTCACATTAATTATTTAAAACAAATTGGGATATTGGTGTTATGTCTTATATAATTTTTTTTTTAAGTTTATAAATTGGAATAAGTAAATAAGAATTGAAATAATATTATAATTTATTATTTTAATATTTATATAAACTTTTTGTAAATTACATATATATAGGTCTTGTATAGCCTATATTATAGGAAAGTTGTTCTACCTCCTATAATCACTCTCTTAGATAGATAATTACGGGACTAGCAAACTGTAATATATATTATTGTTAATATAACAATAATATTACTAACTACTAGCATTCACATGATAGTAATTACTCACGTAATTATTATTTACTTACATATATGGAGCACTACTCATATTTCCTAACATTCCCCCCCTTAGTGCGAACATGGTAGAAAAAAATCCACACACTCCTCTGTAGTATGCTCACCCCTGGGGCATGCCCCTTCTCATGGCTCATGACCTTGATACAAAAGAAAGGCTCTCTCCTTCCATGGTTTTAAATAGGCTTACCACAAACCTTGACGTGAACAAGAACCCATCAACTATCCACCTCATGTGTTTTTATGGATCCTCCCACAAAACCTTTCAAGATTCATGAATTGACTTACTCTAGTTCTTTTGTTCATGACTATGCTTATACATTAGGGAAGTTATATAGGAATCAACACACATATCACAAATCTGAAAAACCCATACTAGAAAAGGTTTCACGTTACATTCCATAAGAACACAATGTTCTTAATTGTAGTCACTAAAATCAATTGATGCCACTCAATCTTGAACAACATAGGCAAATGCCACTACCATTGGAAGCTACCCTTGACTTTAGTCATTTTGGCATGAAATGGGAATGAAACATTGGTTATTAATCCCCCCTCCACAATGTTAAATTACCACTTATTTACACAACTAGGAACATTGTAAAGAGAATCATATCATGCTACATACTATTTCTTGGATCTTGTTTTCTAGATCTTACTGCACATGATCACTATTGCCAATAAACGTGTTTACTGACCGATCATCTTCCAATGAAGTACGGTAGTCAGAGGATCACCATAGTCAAAGGACTTTTGCAGTCATCTGCTCTCCAACATAATCATTTGTCCAACATCCACACATCACATTGAAAAGCTGAAAATAAAACTAAAAAAACGCATTGCATATTGTACATGAATAATGAATAAGAATAATGAATTGAAATGATTTATTTAAATTAATTAATAATAAAGACTTGCATACCTATATTTAGAAAAATCTATGTAGAAATGCAAGAGATATCATTTTCGAGATGTATGCTTAAAATATTATTATATTATATTAATTTTATATATTTTGCATGGTGAGGATGGATTTTTAACCTATCCCATTCCAAGTGAGATCACTAATGAGGGATCTCATCCTCGACATGAACACACAATATCAATGTGATTTGACCAAACCCATGAGCAACCTCATCCCCAACATGACTGTGAAATATCAACATGAATCGACCAGACCCATGAGCACAACCCAACAGGGGTAGAGAGGTTGAGAGGATAAGTGAGCACAAGATCCATGATCACAATAATTGAGTGGGGGTTTGAACCTTGGTGTCCAAAACAACACCACCACCACTTAACCATCACACTATTGGATGAACCCCATAAATAACTCTATTTTTATTAATACATTAGTTTTATTTTTATTATTATATTATCATGTATTTTTATAATTTTGTATTATTTTTAGTATTATATTTTTATTATTTTTGTTAATATATTATTATATGTTTTTTAAAATATTAGTATCTTATTATCTTATCTTATCCTCACTTTTTGATTTTATGTACACAAAAATTTCCAAGCATATTCTCCACTAAATTATTTTTAATATAGTGGATTAAGAATTATTTTGTGGATTAATTAATGTAGGATAAAAAAAATTAATGAATAGATGTTGCTAGACATCATGATATAAAATTAGGGTTAGCAATATTTTAGTGTCTACATTTTGTATTTAATTTGATTAAACGTCTTAGTACATGCATATAAAGATAAATACTATTTTGGACTAATTCTACTAGTCTTTTTATCCTTTTACATACACATATCCCCATACACTTAGCTGTAAACTATCCATTTATGTACATACTCTTATGAATTTGATTTATCCATTTATTTATTGCACCCTTCTATATACGTACCTCCATTTATCCATTTGTCTCCTAGATATGATTATCAACCCATTCTAAGACAAGTTTGTGATTGTAGGGATGAGCTTACAATTGCGAACTTGTCTCCTTCCTATTTAATATTCAAAATTAAAATATAGAACTTGACTAGTCCCCTTCATCCTTGTACTTTGAGAAAACTAAAAACAAATTTGACTCAATTTAATGTTATGTACTATTATTTAAAAATATTATAGAATCCTTTTTAAGCATCCATCCAAACACTCAAAAGTACATCATTCTAGAGAGTTGAAGTAACAAATATCAATATATTTTTATTTAATGCAATAAAGAATAAAGAATATTCATACTTAGGTTATTTCCTATGATTTTCAATACTATTCAATTTATGGAGGTTGATTTTGAGACAATTTACCTCTCTTTGAGTTATAAATATCCCTTAAGGTATTCGTAATTACTACAAAATCTTTGAACATTTAGGAAAAGTAGATTAGGTCACATATAAGTGTTAAAGTAATACATCACTAATTTGTAGGATAAATTTAGATTTCAAGAATTTTTTTTTATAATTTATGAGAAAAATATTGCATATATTCATATATAACTACCTAGGTTTGAAATGTAGTATTAAAGTAATTAAAAATTTTAAAATGTTTCCAAGTGGGAAGAAGCCTCTACACAGCGAGCAACAGAGAAATTTTCCTCATAGTGAGTGTAGGTCTGATCCTTGTGCAGAGAGTGCAATTCCTCTAGATGGCATGATTTTGTTTGGTGCTACACAGGTTTGTGTGGGAGGGGGGCCTATTCCCTCTCCTCTTGACATCTCTGGTTGCCTTCAAAAATCCTTTTCCAAGGCTGCTCATTTCTAGCTTCCTCTTGCTCCTCCGGCTAAGGTTCGACCTTTCTGCTACACATGTACGTCCCCTATTGTGGTATGTGGACCAGAGATAGCCGAGAATGAGGATTTTTATGTGCATCAAGGTGTGGTTTGCAAGTTTAATGGTTTGCGGCCCACCCTTCCTGATTTCCATGACTGGGTTTTCATTTCCTAGAAGCTTATTATTTCTGGGTAGATTAACCTCTATTCCAGTGCTAGAGGCTTTTCTTTGCAACCTTTTCTTCATTTGAGGATCACGACAGAGTGGTGGACTAGGGGTGGATGTGGGGTATTCATTCATTGTTCATTTGGCCTTGGTGTCACTCTTTCAGCCCTCTTATAGAGCCACTGAATATTAGACCAGTTTGGGTTCAATTGTCGAACTTCCCTCTCCAGTTTTAGGAGGATTCTTGTTTTGAAGCTATTGTCAATGCCATTGGTTTTTTTTTAAGATGGACTCTATGTCTTGTCATCTTGAGCATACTATGGTGGCTCATATTTTAATCAATTTGGACATCTCCAAACCTCTCGATGGTGATGTGGTCTTGATGGTGGAAGATAGACCTTGGAAGCAGCTTCTAGACTATGAGGGGATCCCTTTTCGATGTAGGAGATGTTTCTTTGTTAGTCATCTAGCCTTTGGCTGCCCTCTTGCTCACCACAAGGGTGTTGCTACCTAATGGAAGGATGCTCTCCTGTACCATCTCACGGAGGGCTCTCCCTTTTCGGATGGTCCCTCTAGGGAGGAAATCCCTTCCTTGATTGATTCATCTTTGGAGGTTGGATCTCCCCAATATCCTCCTCCGACTATCCCTTCAGTGGAACCTTTGTTGCCCCGAACTGCTATTGTTGTGCCACCAAAGCCTACCCATCCCTCGATGACTCTTCTACTGATCCTTTGATTACTCCTGACTCCTCTTTTGCATTGTCAACTTTGCTATGTGGTGGCTCTTTGTCCTTAGTGTTGTGGAATCGCTCATCTCGCCTCGCTTGGAGGATTTTTTTTCAAGCCTTCATGGTCTGTTGTGCAAAGAAAAAGAAGGGACTCCACAAACCACAACCTTGGGTTTTGTGAGTCAAATTTGTCCCCTCTGATTCTAAGGTTATCTAGGCCTCGTTCTTCTTTGAACAAGTTGTCTGTCAATTGTTCATGTTCTATTTTTGTTTTGTGTGTGGTCTGTTAGGCCTATTTTTCTTCTCTTTCTAGTTCATGTCATGTTTTGAACTATTTTCATTTGGGCCTTGTGAGCTCTTCGTGTAAAGGATACAACACCCTATAAATGTTGCTTACTTTATCAAAAAATATCTAGGTTTGATTTAGTTTTATATTTTTTATTCCATACCTTGGTTTTGATTTTCTTCATGTCTTGGACATTTTGAGTATTCCTTGT